>APFE030537987.1:7710-42632 GCA_000404065.3 Pinus taeda | reverse complement strand
GAAAATGCAGCAGCATGTACTTTAAGCCTCTTTAATAACCCAAAAACAATAGAACACCACCATGTTTCTTGATAGATTAGATGCTTCATCGATGGCCAAGTGTGCAAGCCGAAATGCCATATATGCAATTCATTCAACACCTTATGACCAGCAATAAAGTGACTTTATAACAAAAACTTTACCCTTGAGTCAAAACATTTCACCTTTTTTAAAAGGTACATCTGTCTTGATTTGAATGGCTGTGATGGTTTCATTTGGTCTCCTACACATCCTTCAGGTGTTTCCTTTAGAAAATTTCCAATCATCTTACCAAACTGTTTGTCTGCATTTAAAATCAACACCTACAGCAGTTTCGCAGCGCGCTGCGAAACTGCGAAACTGTTTTAAACAATTTCAATTCTCTCTGCGATTTTAACTGCTCTGCCACCTGGTTTCAAAATTCCTTTTTACCTTGGATATGTATAGCCGAGTTTACATGCCTTCAAAATAATGAACTTAAGAAAAATTTTACAAAACTTTAGAACAACATCTTACTTGGAATCAGTGATTTCATTTAGCAGCTAATTTATTTAGCTGTGCCTTCAATTTTGCAACCTCCTTTTCCATGGCTTTGATTTTAGCTCTGGCACTCTTCATCTTAGCAATTTCACTTTCAATTGCCCCCAACTGGTCCTTTATATATATAATATTTCCTCCTTGGGAAATGATGACTTTTCTATTTGAACCGTTTTCCTTGATTTCCTCTGCCTCCTCTGTTCTGGGCAGTTTCTCAGCTTCCCTTGCTTGCTTTCTTGTAAGAGGTCTTTTCTTTATTTCCTTTGCCTCCTCTGTTCTGGGCAGTTTCTCAGCTTCCCTTGCTTGCTTTCTTGTGAGGGGTCTCCTTGGTTTGAAGATAAACTCATCACCTGGTTCATTAAACCTCAGTCTCTTTGAAGCTTTAGATTTCTTAGTGCTTTCCGGAGTTGACTGTGTCAAGTCAATGTCCATTGGCTCTATGTGTGTTGGCTCAACTTGCTCAAACTCAATAGCTTCCAGCAAATCATTCAAGCTGGCCTTTGATACCGGGCTTTCCTCAACAGCCACTGCTTTGCCTTTTTCTTTGATTATTTGACTCCTTGTCCTCACCCTTGAAACTTTTTCAGATTCTTTTGGCCCAGGTACAGTCTTCTTATGCTGGGCTTCTCCTTTTGCTGGTGGCTGAGTTTGTTCTTTACTAACCAGTGGCTTGACTGACTTTCTTAACTGTGATTTTACCTTCCTTATATCCTTAGCCTCCTTCTGAAGCTCAGCAATCGTGGGCTCGTCAACTGACTGCTCTTTTTCTCTAACGGGCTGTGGAGTCAGACCTGTTTTACTTTGAAAACCCGCCATGAAAATGAACGAGTCCCAATCCCTGCCTATTTTCTGAAGACCATTCAAAACTAACAACTTGACTAGACCATGGTGAAATAGAGATGTTTCACAGTCATCCTTTCTTAATTGCACTTTGTCACACATTTTGCTCAGACTTCGAAACAAGTAAAAGGGAATGTCTATGGTTGCTTTACCAGTAATATGCAACAGCAACTTGAAGTGGTAAGAATAGACTTTATTATATCTTCCCTCACAAGTTAGGTACTTCTGAATACAGGTGAGAAGCAGGGCATAATGCTCCTTAACATAGTTTCTTGGCACTGCTTTTGTCAGGTCCTCATTCACATATGCCTCTTTCAGGAATTCTTTGCATGGACTCATATCGAACTTGAAGTTCTTAAACCATTATTGTCCCCCTCTTGGGATCTTAGTTACTGCAGCTATTTCCTCTGGAGACACTTTAACTTCTAACATAGCTATTTTAGAATTCAAACCGGTGAAGTTTAAAACAAAATCCTTTGTTACCTGATCATGGCCACCCTGCAGTTTCTTGCAGAAATTCCAACAGCCGGCATCCTGGAAGGCTTTCTTCACACCCTCATCTCTTAATGCTAAGTCTAAACCTTCAGGCTCTGTTCTCTGGCATTTTCCAGACCGGTGTCCCCTCTTCTCCATCTCGCCTTTGAAACCTTCGCACTGACAGTGAACAACAACTTCAACTGGAATAGTAATTCGATCCTTTTTTTTTTTTTGGCTCAGCCTCGCTTGAAACAGGCTCTCTTGAAAGCGGCTTCACTTGCAAACTCACATATAATCATCACACGGACTGGTCACTTATGTACATTCACAATCATCACAAAGATCTATGCATAGTAAAACTCATTTGGAGTGTTACTGATGCACATGTCTGCAAATCTATTAGTGGAGTGATGGTTAATGAGCGTTTGGGAGGTACGAAAAACTGACATGAGAGGACGGGAAGGGTGACTCATTAACGGACTTGACCTTTTTAGAAATATTCGCTGCAAAACGCACGAATCTGCGATTTCACAGCGCGTTTAGTTTTGAATTGTCATAATGCGCTGCGAAACGGCTTGATGGTGATGCTGCAAAGTGGCTGAACAATGATTATGCAGTGAAACGGACCAATAAGAGACTGCGCTGCGAAATTGCGGAAAGGATCGGTGACATGGGTTAGACAAGACATGTCTTATGGAAGCATGATGGTGGAGGATGACCGATAGGATTAGAGTACACTTTACATCAAACATATTTAAAGCTTCAACCCTAAGTAAGAAACATAGACTAAAAACAATTTATCACCAATTTTAGGCATTGGACTTTGGGAAAAGGGTTATATACAAATGTTTACAGTTCTAAGTGATAACACATCCTTTGCCTAATGATCTCCTTCCCTTTTTATAGTTTTAGGCCTTACTCAATACCATGGTCCAAAACCATTTAGAACCAATACTAGGGACCCAATACCTGGGTTCAACACTTTGGATGCAATACCAAGGTCCAAAACCATAGGTCTAAATATAACGGACTAAATACCATGGACCAAAAATAAGTTTTCCCACATGTACGCACTTTTCAATACTAGGGACCCAATACCTAGGTTCAACACTTCGGATGCAATACCAAGGTCCAAAACCATAGGTCTAAATATAACGAACTAAATACCATGGACCAAAAATAAGTTTTCCCACATGTAAGCGCTTTTATCTACATGAAAGTGTATGCATCCATATATGCGCCTTTTGATCGCCTAACCCGTATGTACACGCGACTTGGTTAAGAAAAACCTGCGTATATCTCTTTTTCTTTTATTCTGAGAGCTTGAACTAAGATCTTCCATCTGAGTGAGTTTCCATCAAGGATGACACCTGTGACATAGCGCCAAACCTCTGTCATAATGCTAACAAACAATATGTCTTAGCCATCCCACCATAGTTATTAACTTGAAGGGAAGATTTATAAAAAACAAAGTAGCACAATGGCCCATGACTAGGTAGACAAATGCACCCTCTAACCGTTAGACTCTTGTTGAGAATAATGCCCAAAGAGTTACAGAGGAAAGCTTCTATTTTGGTTATTAGTATTATGTTAGATTTGGAAGATTATACATGAACACACCTAAAAAAACTTATAAGCTACAATGTGGAAGTAAATATGGAGGCCCTATAAAGAAGAAAATTCTAGTCGAGATACAATTAACATTATGCCTATACGATGTCAATTGTGGGTTCCACGTACTAGAGAAAAGACTATTTTTCATCCTTGGCAACTTCCTTGCCTTTGTGCTTGGTATTGGCTTCCAACAACAAATATATGACTCTCTTCATTGTTGGTCTATTGGTGGGAAGGGTGCTTATGTAGAGGATTCCTTCTTTCAGAACGATGGACATTTTCTCCTTGAACCAGTCAACAAACTCGGGATATAATAGTTCAAGAAATCCATTATTTTTCTCTACTTTATTACATGACCACTTCAGGAGATCTTCATTCTATCCAAATTCTCTATGTATTTGTTTTCTTCCTGTCACTAGCTCCAAGATCAACACTCCAAACCTATACATGCCCCTTCTTTCAGTCACTTTGAGTGTGTAGGAATATTCTTCACAATGCCAAACATAATCTTGTCAAAAATTTCCATTTCGCCCATAGTACAAAAAGCTCTGCAAAATGGATAGATAATGGGATTCCTATATCAACCTACAAGTCATCGAAGAACAAAATCAAATGCAGGTAGATTATAAAGTGGGTTTATTCTAAATGTCCATACATGTGCTGCTGACATAAGAATAATAACATAGTAGCAAGTCATGAGGAATTTGGGGTTGAAGCTATGTACATGGGCTAAGATATTGTTGGCACGGGGTCTCGTGGGTCAAATTTTGTAAATTTTTGTTAAATATTGTAAGGTATCCACATTTTGAGGAGTGGAGTGCAAGTTGATAGGATTTAAAGGAGATTTTTAGAAATTCAAAGCCCCTTACTTTATTAAGAGTCAAGATGTTTTAGAACCCGCCCATGCTTCGTAGACCCTGGTATTGTAATGAAGAAGGATCTAAAAAGGAGTATGGAAAGGGAATAGCGAAGGAAAGAAGTGTAGGATTTGGGTCTACTTTGTCTATTTTGTACTTGAGCAAAGGGGAAGGTCCCTGCAGTTGTGTGCATGTTGACCTTGGTAAGTCAATAGCTGAGTGCGTGAGCCATTGTAGTTGTATACGCATGGTTGGAAAGGACTCTAATTGGATATCTAAAGCATAATAAAGTCTTGTTTCGAAGAATTATCTTTGTATCTATGTATTACTCCTTCTCTTTGAATTTTATTTATTTTTGATCTATTAAATGCAATTTATCATGCAAAGTACTCAATAGATTTTTGAAGAAGTAGATCTATTTATTTATATGATGTTATGCATGTTTATCACACTCGGTGAAGGGAAAAAATACACCAACTGTTAATTACTCTAACTTTTGGGTTTTAAGGGTTAGGGTTCATGAAGGTCGAGATAAGCCCCAAACTTAATAGAAACACATCACATAGCCCTTTGGATGCAGAAACTTGGTTCTAGTATCCCCTAATACTACCTTGGGTGAGACTGTAGCCTACGCTACACAAGCTATTGTCGAAAGGACCAATACTGTAGGGTTTTGTTGATGAGTGCAACTAACTCTGAACCAAGGTCCAAGCCCCCCTCAAGTGAAACAAATGGTTCCATTGCCAAGATCGAGATTTATCTTAGGAATGTGTGATGTGGAATAAGTGGATACTAAATAAGGAGGAGATTCAAAAGTGGATGGGTCAGAAGTTACATGAGTTTGCAACATAAGAAAATAGGAATATGTGTGTGTCAAAAGAAGAGTGGTTGCATAGATACTTGAATATAGAGGAACACATAGTTTTCTTCTGCTCTTTTCCATGTGAATTATACGAATGGTTGGCTAAATTGGCAGATGGTCAACCTACGTGGAAGTTGGATGACCCTATTGTGTGGACTCTAGAGTTAGTGAAATGCCTAGAAGGACTAGAAAACAAGGTCACGAAGGCTATTGATTATTGGATCAATAGTATTTTGGGTGGATTTATTATTGAGTTTGTGATTGATACATTTGTCATTTATAGCGAAGATGAATTTTTATTTTTTAAAGGACCAAGAGGTGTGTACCTTAAGTCTCTGAAAACTTGGATTAAAATGTTGTTGTGCTAGAAACAGGTTATGCCACTAAATTGATGTTTAGACGAGACTATAATAGGAGCTACGTGAAGTGGGACACTATTAAGAAGAGATCTAGATACAAGTGACTAGTACAGTCCTTTGTTGGGAGCATATGATAGTGATGAAGAAAGTAATAGTCTGAATACACATCAAGGTGTGTTGAAGATGGTAGATCAGGGTATTATGGGAATACCACATCCATCCACTCCACTTCCAACATCACCTGCACCTCACACAGTCACACCTACACCTCCACCTCCTCCTCCACTATTCAGTATGGAAAACACTTTGAAGATGTCTATATTCAAGGGTTTGGGGATAGAAGAACCTGATCAATTTTGGTTTGTAGCATATGTTATGGAAGTCACAACAAATAATCGGTGGTGATTTGAAGAAAGCATAGCTGGTCACAACATTGCAAGATAGGGTGTTGAGTTGGTATATTACATACAATACGACTCATCCAGCTGTGTCACTAAAAGACACAAAATATATGCTAAATAATGAATTCAAAAAGCCTAAGTCCTAAGCCCAGTCTGTGACTGAGGTCAAAGAAATTAAGCACAAGGTGAATGAATTTGCATGGGATTTTGATCAAAGGTTCAAATATCTGGTACAATAGGCTAATATTCCAATCACTGATGAGAAACATAAGGATTTTTAAATTGCTTCATTGTTACCTCATTTGAGATTACCAATGTCACAACAGAAAGTTAGATCACACGTTGAAGCACAAGAAATTACTATGAATTTGGAGGCTTCGCCTATTCAGGATATGAATATGGGAGTACAGCAGATTTAGTCACACTTGGCTAGCTTGCATATGGAGTTGCAAGATCTCAAAAAAGAAAAAGAGGTCCAAAATGAGACCCATGTGGAAGTATAGTGCCTGAAGTACAAATGGCATGGTCACGACAAGGAGAATTGCCCGGTGTATCAAAACTATCTAATTAGGGGAGGTCCTATCCCCCTAAAGCATCAAAATATCCTTGGATTGAGCACAAGTGTCATCCCATGGTGCACTATCTACCAAAGAATAGGAAAAATTTCAACAGACAATTTCCATTTGTTACAAAATTTTGTACATACTCCCCAACAACTGTTCTACAATTTTTGTAAGTTTGTAGGCCATGTTGACTGCAATTGCTGAAGCTATGAGTGAATGATGGGAAAAAACTCTAACATATAGAGTATAGGAGGAGACATGTCCTCAACAGGATCAAGGCACACCTACACTGCATAGAGGATTCTAGGGACAAGGAAAACGATGAGGGGGCGGAGCTGGAAGAGGTCATCGAAAGATTATTTGTTACAATTGTGGGGAACCAGGTCACTTTGCGTGAGAATGTTAGAACCTGACACACCCCTCTTATCAATATTTCCGATAGTTTGACCACATTATAGAAGATTGTCTTGTGCTCATGACAAACATGCAAGAGAAGAAGAACCAGTAGCCCACTCAGAATATCCAGATGATGAGATAAAAACCACACGAAGACGGGCCCAATGTTAATATAGTTACACGAATCGATATAGTTACTGGAGAAGATAAAATCACAGGAAAACAACCAGAAGAAAATATATGGGTGCATAAGGTTGTTAACAAAGATGATGGATTTAATTTGCATAAGGAAAATGAAACTTTTATGGAGGTGAAAAAGATCTTTGTTGATTCAAGAGCTTCCACATCAAAAACTCTGAGTGCATAAACAAAGAAGCCTGAAGAAGTCATTGTTTCCACAAGAAATAGATCCTTCAATGTTAACATCCTTCTTACAGACTTACATGAAGTTCCTAAGGGACCTAAAGGAAGTAGAGGGACTACAAGAGTTGGTAGACATTTGCGTTGGCAAGGTAAGCCACTGCCTGAGCAACACATAGTACATAGAGTCAACAAAGATAAAAAAAAGGACAGATCAAGAGATAAGATTAACTGCACAAATCAAAGAATTTTAAATGGGCTAGGTGATGCTATATTTGGGATTTGATGCAAATGTTTTTCCTAAACAGGCCTAGGAAAGAATGGGAAAGACAACACTATAGTGGTCCCCAATTCAGCCACAAATGGCGAACCAACAAAAGATTATTCCTATGGGGCACTTACATGGAGTAACTGTAGACATTGAAGGGGCACGCACTATAGATGATTTTGAGGTAATCAAGTAGTGGATGATAGTAATCCCTACCCGACGCTGTTTGGAATTGATTGGGCATTTGATATGAATTTTTTCATCAACCTAAAGAAGCACAACATGGAATTTGAGAAGAAGGAACTGACAGTCATTATTCCATTGGATCCAGTCAAGGGTGTGTGGTATACTAAACTAGTCTGAGATTACTATGAGGAGGATAATATTGACGAGATCTATAAGCTTACTATGCAGAATGAAGATTGGATCAACCCTATGGTGGATGGGTGAATTACTTGGGAAAAGGACAACTCCTACAACTCAGATTCATATGAGGAGCTTGAGCATTGGAAGAATAGATTGCATGAAGTATCAATGTTGTGATGCAACCAACTTTCTAAATCACTCCAATGCATATCTTTTAAGGTACGCAATTTACCATATTATGGTGCCTGAGAAGATGTAAATTTTTTTCTTAATAAATTTCAAAGGGATATACCAGAGGAGCATTGGTTCCAGGCCTTGGACATCACGTTGAGAGCTTTGCCTGCTAGCTAGTGGGGTAAACATAAGAACACTTTTTGCAGACTGGAAGGAGTATTGAAGGATGATGAAACTGTGGTTTCGATATGCCAATACCTACATGGTTGAAAAATATGTATGGAAGGATGATATGCATGGGCATCAAGCTCATTAGATGAAAGCATGGGAGAGGAACCACAACCTGAATATGTACATATATGTTGCCACACTTTGGATACTATTCCGATGAACTGGTATTTAGAAATAGATCTGCGACACAAAACCACAGAGTGGGATGTTCTGAAGGAAAGCTTTATGTTAAAGTTCAGTTTTGAGGATGGATTCGAATGTATTGATGAAGTGTTACAATAAATCAAGGGTGCAATATTCAAAATGTTTGTAGAGCCTATCACATGGGTACAACCAAACTAGAGTATGCAGATGTGCCATGCTTTGAAATAAGAAAATGTTACCACAGAAGAAGGTGAGGAATATCCCATAACAATTAGTATCTCTGAGTCAAAGGGACAACGCGAAGTCATCGAGCCTAAGACAGAAGTTCCTAACATCTCAAAACCATTAAAAACTAGGCAAGTGAACATTGGGTCAAAATCACAGCTAAAGTTCATGAATATAGGTGATTATTGGGATGAGGACATGGTTGACAAGGTCGCGAAGTTATTGTGAAAATATCGGGACTTGGTTCCAATGAAATTATCTGATCTGAAGGGAATAGTAGGTGATTTGGGTGTTATGAAGATCAATCTGAAGCCAAATGTGAAGTGGGTAGAGTAACTCATGTACCTGTTGAATCCTAACTACAAACAAAAAGTCTATGAAGAACTAGATAAGATGCTTGCAGCAGGGATTATTGAGTCTGTAGAAGAGTCATATCAAGTTATCCCTATGGTGGTTTACGAGAAGAAGAAGAAGGATGAAATTCAAATCTACATAGATCTAAGGAAGCTTAATGATGCTTGTGTACATGATCCATTCTCTATGTCATTCATAGATGAAGTCTTGGAAAATGTTGGTGGTCAAGAAGCTTACTCATATATAGATGGATTTTCAGGTTATCACCAAATCAAGATCACACCAAAAGATCAATGTAAGACTACCTTCTCCATAGAATGGAGCTCTTTTTATTATACAATTATGCCCTTTGGACTTGAGAATGTCCCTGTGAGATTTTATAGGGTAGTAGTCACAACCTTTAAAGAATTTATTCATAAGTTTTTGGAGGTTCACTTTGATGATTGGACGGTGTTTGGGTTAGTGAAAAATAAATTTTCAATTCTTCGCCTAATGCTCGATACTTGTAGGAAGTACCAAATATCCCTTAATCTAAAGAAGTGCATGTTTTGCATACCATATGGGATACTTTTGGGGTATGTTGTTTGTAAGAAAGGGTTGATGGTGGAGCCTACTAAAATTGTAGTGATTATCAATCTAGAGCCTTAAGGAATGTAAAACTATTGCACGCAACATTGGGCCATACAAGATACTATAGGAATTCCATCAAGGCATATGCGGGGATCACTACGCCCATGGAAAAATTACTGAATAATGATGCGACATTTTGTTTGGATGATGATTGCCATAAAATATTAGATGTGTTGAAGGAAAAAATGGTTACAACACCTATTCTATTTTTCCCCAATTGGAAGAAAGAATTCCATGTACATGTGGATGTGTCCTACATAGCATTAAGAGAAGTGTTAACCCAAACAAGCACAACAGATATTGACCATCCGATGGTATCTAAGGTAAATAAAATTATTCAACCATGGAGCATGAAGGATTGGCAAAGGTATATGCACTCCAAAAATTCAAGAATTATTTGTTGGTGTGCACTTCAAAATGTACACAGACCATTCCACTTTGAAGTACCTAGTCAACAAGCCTGTGTTGGGGTGGAAACTTTGTAGGTTGTTACTACTATTTTAGGAGTACGACTTTGAGGTAGTTTTGAAGTGAGCAAGATAAAATATTGGACTAGATCACCTTCCACATATTGAGAATGGAAAAGAACCTACAAGTCTTGATGAAATATTTCTTGATGCACAACTCTTTGCTATGTGCATTGTAGATGAAAATTTTGCAGATATAGTCCAATTCTTGTCTATAGGTACAACTCCTGAAGGGTATACGATGCAACAGAAGAAATAATTGGTGGTTAGGGCTACGTATTTTTCTGTCATTGCAGGGACATTGTATAAAATGGGATTGAATGAAGTTCTACACAGGTATGTACCAGATTATGAAAGAAAAAGTATCCTCATTGAGGCATATGGAGGAGTTGGAGGAAATTATGCTGGAAGGGTGACTGCGTAGAAGATCCTACGAGTTGGGCTATGGTGACATATTGTGCACAAGGATTCTAAGGAATATTGTAGATCATGTGATGCTTGTTAAAGGATTGGGAAGCCATCATGGAGGGATGAATTGCCTCTAAACCCACAGTTGTTATAGGAATTGGATGAATGGGAAAAATATTTTGTAGGACCTATTCAGCCACCAGGAAAGAAGAGAGGAGCATGATACATCATCACGATGAAAAAATACTTGACCAAGTGGGCTAAGGCACATCCCGTGACAGATTGGAGTGCAACTACAAATACGAAGTTTATATTTGAATACACTTTGCCTAGGTTTTGTTGTCCTAAGATTTTTATGAGTGATAGGGGTTCGCATTTCTTGAATGAAACAATTGCTTCTTTGCTTGAAGAATTCCAGATGTATCATCAAAAAAACGTGTCATACCATCCTCAAGAAAATGACACTATTGAAGCCTTAATCAGATCCTCGAGACTACTTTGACAAAGATTTGTAATGCAAATAGGAAATATTGGAGTGTACGCATACCAGCTCTTCTCTGGGCATATAGAACTACATGTAAGAAGTTGACTATACAAACACCATTTAGGCTGGTTTATGGACCCTAGTGATGCCAATGGAGTACATTGTGCCCAGTTTGACAATTTCTATAGTCAGAAAAATGATCAATCAAGATATAATCTAAGAATGCCTCGCGTAGATACTTGAGTTAGAATAATATCACTTCTTCGTAGGTTTTCATCAACAGGTGAAAAATACTTGAGAAAAGGTGTGGCATGACCACCACATTAAGCAGTGCACCATTAAGAATGAAGATTTAGTATTGATGTATGATAGCAAGTTTACGAAGTTTCTACGAAAGCTTCAGATGCATTGGCTAGGACCATACATCGTCAAGGAGGTTACCGATGGAGATGCATTTCAGCTCGTGAAGATTTACAAGGAGTTATTTCTAGGAAGAATCAATGGGAGATGGTTGAAGTTGTACAAGGGTGGTCCCATCCCTGCACAATGACTATATGGATTCAAGAGAGTCTTAGTATTTTAGGCAGTTGCAAGGAAGTGCATGACTATAAACTACATTTCGAGAAGGACATTTTGGCAAAGAGGATGGGTTGCGTGGTGATTAGAAGAAAGACACAGAGGGGAGATGCGATGAAGGAATTGTGATAGCATGGTAGGTCTCTTGCAGCCTAGCCAAAAGTTAACATTTGATAACACTATAGCTGATTGGATGGCTATTTTTTCATTAAAGGGAGCGGGGGGGAGAATTTAAGGAACATATCTTTGGAAATTTGCTGCCAAAAGAACATTAATGAAGGAAATCTAGAGGGAATGGATGGATTTGAATTCAAAATGGACTATAAATAAAACATCTCACTCCACATTCAAACACTTTTCTTCCAGATATATTTCCTTGATATTTTTCACCTTAGTTTGCGTCGAGACGATTGACGCATGTATGGATGGGATTGACTAGAGATACAAAAGAAGTTTTTGTAGCAAGGATTTGGGTTTGAGGTGGATTTACTCAAGTGGAAGAGGGAAATATTCTAGGACAGAATGACTGCAACACCACCAATCCCTACCACAACACCTAGGTTTTCGAGGCCTAAAACCACTACCTTCGTGGTAGGAGAGAAGAATCAAAATAAGCCACAACAAGCGTCAATGTGGCAATCACCATGCAAAAATCCAATAGAGGTTAGACAGAAGGGTCAGATGGATAAAAGAAGGCAACCGATGGAACCCTTATATTTGGATGAGGAAGAATTGAATATGGGGGTTGAAGATATTGATGGAGAGGAAGTAGTTCCAATTACTCGGCTACCACCTTATGTATCCCCTAGGAAATCCACCACCAAAGTGAATAAGGACCCATAATTGGTGAAATACAAGGTATTCACACCATTATTGCTAGAGGACATACTTATGGAGGGCGATTTGTTGGCCTTAGTATGATTTTTGAAGATGGAGTTCTCAAACCTGGGTGATCATCTGAATCTCCAATAGTTGGCACCATGAAAATACTTGTAATTAGCCTACTATGAGGAGTTAGGTGTTATAGGGCTTGAGCCAATGAAGTGGGTGGTCGGGATTGAGCGTGTGGGATTGCTCAACATATTGTGGGTGCCACACTTTAGCTACAACATCATTAATACTATCTGTGTGCATCAATTGGTAACATTGGTTCATCATGGGTGCCTCTGGTTGGGTGGGCCCATTCCAATTGATGACATGTTTTTCCACTGAATCACCTTGTTTCCTTACCAAGGCACAAACCTTGCAGATGCTTTTGTGGGGAAATCATAGGAAAATAATCTTTCTGATAAGATGAAGAGTGACTTAGGGTTGGTGAAGAACTCATGTGGCTACACTATTAGCTCCATATCAGATGGATCTATGGAGTTTGCTACATAAATTTCGGCTGGAAAAATAATGTGGAAGTGTTGCGGCCATGAAATTCCAACACGAGTAGTATCTCTAGCTGCACAGTGCGGCAAAGGGGTCCAATACAATTTGGCCAAGTATCTCTATCACGAGTTCCTTGAGGATTTCTGTGAATCCTGAGAGGATGTAAAGGAATTTCACTATGCATGGCTACTTTTGTTCATCACGTACATTGGAGGAGAGCCAATTCCCAACATAGGACCCAAATTTGTGCGAGGTTGTGAAATTCGCCTCACTATGGGTGACAAAGGATCCAGACTGGATCATGGAAGAAAAGGTATTATGGGTATTGTTCGAGTCATATCATTGGATGTTGATCAACCAAAGGCCACGGTTGTCACCTAGTTTACATGTGTAGTATACAAATATTGCATATTTCAAGGCATATTTTCACAATCTCTTCATATGCGCAAAGAAGGTTTCCACATGAACATGACATAAGTTGCCATATTTAGTCGTGCAAGAAGTTATTATGGGGTCATCAAAAAATGGCCGAGCGAATGGATCACCCCATCTAATGAAGGTGTAGGAAAAAGTAAGGTTAAAGAAGGTGAAATAAGGAAAACAACAGCTACGATAGTAGCCAAGAACGACAAAGAGAAAGAAGCATGGAAGGCTTCTACAAAACAAAAGGCAGGTTAGAAATAAAAGGTAGTGTAGAAAGATAAGGCAAAGCATAAAGAGAGGGTCATGTAGAAATAAATGGTAGCATAGTAGGAAAATGCCTCTACAAAAGAGAAGGAAGCGCTGAAAGAAAAGGTTTTTACAAAAGAGAAGGAAGTGCTAAAGGAGAAAGCTGCAGCAACATTACAAGTCAAAATTGACCTTGAAGAGCCTGAAATGGAGAGCACCAATGTTGATTTCGAGACTAAAGGTGAAGAGGAAAGGGGTGCAGACCTGGAGTCCCCTTTTTGGGTTAGGAAGAGGCAGAAATTAAGTTCCACAGAACCTCATGTTGGGAGTGGGATCCCCCAAGGGTATTTTTGGGGCCAAAAGCCCATATTAAGTCAATTTTTGTAATATAATTGTAAAGGATCTATATCTTGTGGTCTTGGAGTGTGAAGGTGTTATGTTTCAAAAAGGGTAGTCCGCCCTTGGTTTTGTAAAGTAAAGTCGGCTATAAGAGACCTACTCATGGTTCGTGGACCATGGAATTGTATAAAAAAAGCTATGCTCTAAGTAGTTTAGGCATGAAGAGAATGGCAGATCATGTAATAAAGTGATAGATATGAAGAAGAACTGAAAGTATTCGGTCGTAGCGTAGGTAGAGGTTCTGTAGCAGAGTGTTCAGAGGCCTAGGTAGAAGTCTGCAGCTGAGTGCGCGAATCCCTACATTTGTCTGCGTAGGGAAAATAGAGTCGATAAACACTTGGAAGACATTAATAAAGAGAGATATTATGCAATTTCTAAGTCTTTGTTCTGTTATTGCATCTTGATATGTTATGTATGAATTTCCTTTATAATGTTTATCTGATGCATGAATGAATGCAATTACATTGAAGAATCAAGCACAATTACGAATATCTGGTTACGTTGTGTTAACTATAAATGTTTGATAAGATAAGAATATCACTTAGATTAATTGGGAATTTGTAAGGCACATTACTCTAGTAGTGCAAAAGTACCTGAGTAGCAGATTAGGGTTGCCTGAAGATTAATTCTACCCTTTCGTGGAGGTAGTGAAGGTTGGAATAAAGGGCTAGTCTTGTAGGCCCTAAAGCGAAGCGACTTATGAAAAGGTAGGGCTAGAAGGATTCAAATGACATCACACATCTTCTATGGAGATTCCAGTCTTGGCAATGGAACTATTTGTCGCCTTGAGGGGGCCTGACCTAGGTTCAATTTTAATTAGCCAAACAAATCCCTACACTATTGGCCCTTTCCACATCAACCAACAGAGTGCAAACTGAAGTCTCACCTGAAGCAGTACGGGGGGATGTTGGAACCAAGTTTCCACACCCTGAGATGGTTGTGATGTCATTTGAATCCTTTTATCCCTGCCTTCACATAGGTTGCTTCACTCTACGGCCTGCAAGACTAGCCATTTATTCCAACCTTCACTACCTCCGTGAAAGGGTACAATTGATCTTCGCGCAACCCTAATTTGCTATTCAGGTACTTTTGTACTGCTAGAGAAGCATGTTGTATAAATTCCCAATTAATCTAAGTAATATGCTTATCTTATCAAACAGTTATAGTTAACACCACGTAACGAGGTATTCGTAATTGCATTAATTCACGCATCAGATAAAAATAATAAAGAAAATTTATACATGACATTTCAAGATGCAATAAAAAAACAAAGACTCATAAATTGCATAATATCTCTGTTTATTAATGTCTTGCAAGTATTTACAAACTCTATCCACCCTACACACACAACTGCAGGGGTCCATGCACTTAGCTATGGACTTCTACCCTAGGCCTCTGTGCACTCAAATGTAGAGCCAGTACCTATGCTACAACCTAAGATTTAGACTTCTTCTTTAGAGCTATCACTCTATTACATGATCTGCCATTTTCTTCATGCCTAAACTACTTAGAGCTTAGCTTTCTTTATACAATACATGGTCCACAGACCATAAGAAGGTATGTTACAACTGACTTTACTTTACAAAACTAAGGGCAGACTACCATTTTTGACACATAATAGTTTCATGCTCCACGACCAAAAGATGTGGAGTCTTTACAATTATATTACAAAAATTGACTTAATATGGACTTTTAGCCCCAAAACTTCCCTTGGGGTATCTCACTCCCAACACCTCACAAGAAGCAGAAGTTAGATAAGTCTCTGACTGCAATACCATTGGTCCTCACGAAGGGGGACCTTGATGAGATAGGTGATGTTGTCTGATTTGGCACTGAAACAATATGGGGACACATCGAGAACCAGCAACATCAGGTGTTCAAAAAATTATAGCAGGGTCTGAAGGAATTGTAGTTCTAGATAGGGGTATTCTAGGTGAGTATGGGACAAGCGAGTGTGCCGAGAGTTAGTGCAGTTGAAATCACATTCGAACTATGCGTAGCACCACTACAAGGGGGATATCTCTAGTTTAACATAGTTGAAGACAAGGATCGCACACATTTTTGAAGGAATCTAAGTATCATCATTACAGCAATACTAATCTAGACCTTACATGAGCTGCACCAAGGAATTTCTAACGAGCTCTGCGTCCAGGCGAAATGAGCACTGTTGATCATTGTGGATGTAAATATTAACAATCAAAATATTGTTGAAGATAAAGCGCATGCCTCACAGGCCTGTAATGAGGAAATACAATAGACTCAACAGCTAGAGATTGCCCTTACCCAAGTATGTACCAAGCTCCTTAAGCTCCAAATTCCAATAGAAGCAACCTCAACAGAGAAAATTAAGAAGTTATCAATTTCATTGAACGAGTTGAAGGAGGAACATGGAAAGGTTTGATTTGAGATATAGATGCAGATATCAAATATTAAACTTAAGTTGCATCCAACCACTCCTCTCAAAGTCAAGGAGTAGTGTAGGGCTACTATTAAAGATATGACCACTCTGGCTGCTGCAGTCAAGTATTGCAGCCAATATTTTGAACAAATGATGGAGATGTGGACCTTGTTGTAGGAGGATCCGCACTTATAGAATATCAAAGCAGAAATCTATGAAAATCAGTTGTAGTTTGACCAGATTAGGGCAACAATATGGACCTTAGCACCTGCGGAAAGGTTGACCAGACTTCAGGAAGGAAAGTTCATCAAGACCTAGATTGATGAGCTATGTCTGAAGGCCTCCATTTTATCCTCAAGGACATAGCCCTAAGCCGACGAGGTAGTTCAACTATCATAGGTAGTCCGATGCAAGTTAAAGGCGTTGCAACAAACACAAAGAGCTATGGACCTTTCAGTAAAATGTCCAACAATGGAGGATTTGGTTGAGGAAGTTCGCCAGGCCACCGCACAAGTAACATCAAATCTTTAAGCATTGAATAATGAGTTTAGCTATCTATAAGAAAATATTGAGGCAACAATAGCAAAGTGACTTGGGATGAGTCACGACATTATGTTGGGGTCCTCTGGGTCAAATTTTGTAAAGTTTTGTTAACTATTTTAAAGTATCTACATTTTGAGGAGCGAAGCATGGGTAACGCAAGTCGATAGTAGTTGAAGGGGTTTTTATAAATTCAAGTCCCCTTAGTTTTTTAATATTCAAGATGTTTTGAGACTTTCCCATGGTTCACGGACCATGGTATTATAATGAAAAAGGATATAAAAAGGAGTCATAGAAGAGTCACAGAAATGAAATAGTGAAGGATAGAAGTGAGGACTTGCGTATCCTTTTGTCTATTATGTACTTGGTAGAATGGGAAGGCTTATACAACTATGTATGTATAGACCTTGGTAAGTCTGTGACTGAGTGCGCGGGCCCATACAACTATGTGCACAGGGTTGGAAAGGACTGTAATTGGAGAGCTACAACATAACAAAGGCTTCTTTTAAAGAATTATCTGTGCCTCTGTGTATTAATGCTTCTCTCTAAATTTGTTCTATTTTTTATCTATTGAATGCAATGAATTAGGCAATGTACTTAATAGATCCTCGAAGAAGTAGATATGTTTATTTATATGATGTTATGCATGTTTAGTGCAAATTGACCAAGGTCACAAATCTGGTAACTGTTAATTACTGTAAATTTTGAGTTTTAATGGTTAGGGTTTGTGAAGTTCAAGATAAGTCCCAAGCTTAATAGAAACACATCACATGGTCATTTGGATGTAGAAAACTAGTTCTAGCATCCCCCAATGCTGCTCGGGTGAGACTGCAGCCTGCACTACATGATTTGTTGCCTAAACAGCCAGTAGTGTAGGGTTTTTTTGGTTAGCACAGCTAACTCCGAACCTGGGTCCATGCCTCCTCAAGCCAATAGATGCACTGACTCTAAGAATCCTTTGATGTATGAATAATACTATAAAGGCTCTGAGCTAACATTGAACTGAACTTTTGATAAGAAAATATCTTTTCAGGGATCATTTTGATTGCCTTCTACAGAACCCGCAATTGCGTTTTCATCACTGAGGATTTCTTTAAATGTTATGTTTTATATATATGGAAGAAAATTTGGACGATATCTATCATTAGGATGTTCACCATAAATCCCAGTAAAGATAATACCAATGCTTTCATTCTTCATTACAACATTGGATATGTATACATCCTTCACATAATTGCCCCTACGTGGGGCTATTTTTATTCTTAGGATTCTCCTTGAGTTGAAAATTAGAATATCTTGAGAATGTGCACATTTGATGTTGCGAGACATTATAGTACCCAAACCTAGACCAAAATTTTTATGTGTTTGTCCAATCAATTGACAGATAATAATATTGGAGCTAGGGTGCCCATAAGTAATACCATACCCATCCCAACCAATTTTGATGGAAATGATATCATCGCCAAAACTAATTTAATATTCCTAATCTGAATGCATGCCTCATGATTAGATTGAAAACAATGGATTATCTAGAACTATATATAAACAATGCAACAGTACAAGAGTTTCATGATAATCTCAATATGATTACCAAGTTATTGTACCACTGCAAATCATTCACAGTGGAGGGGGTATGATTTGAGAAATTATTGTTTATGATCTATAACTATAAGGTGTTGTGCCACTTCAGCTTGGCATTTCAAATGGGAAATGGACACCCCAAGCTGGAAATACGCAAGAGTTAGAGTTATATAAAGCAAACACAAGTCAGGAAAGGAAGGTTGCAAAGCTGTTTTAGTATTTCCATGCTATGAAATATTATATATTTAATAGTATAGAAAAAATGTAACATATAAAATGCTCAATTTAGAAGAAATAATTAATCAAAATAGAATCTCTCAAAGATCTAAGCACTTTCCAATGGAACATAGTTGTTTGTCAATTTAATTGTCTTAAATTGATTAGATAAATTATCAACCATAGTTGGTAAACTTATGAAGTGAAAGTTCACAATATATTTGAGAAGCCATTTTACTAAGTTGGATTTATTAATTGAGTTATTGGAAATGTGTTTTTAAGTTTTATATTCCTATTTCAAAATGAAATTAACATTGCTATATAATGAAAATAAAATTATTGTGAATTTAAAGCGATATTTCTTATTTGAAAATTGAAACCATAAAGAACTCACACTTGCAAAAATAAACTCACACTTGCAGAATGAAAACTATATTAACTCACACTTGTAGAATGGAAACTAAATTAACTCTCACTTGTTGAATGGAAACTATATTAACTCACTCTTGCCTCAAAATTGAATGTTCAGGAAGGTAACTACAAACAAACCACTCTTCTTATGAAATTTAAACTAAGAAAACATTTGAATACAAATTATCTGAACATAAAGATGAAAGAAATCTATATACCAAAATCTACAAAGAGAAACATCCTATGCTATGAAGTTGAAATGCTTTTTGATGAAATTCCAAATAAATCACAAGGAAACCACTGGTATTTTGATGAGTCAAATCAATTGAACAAAATATAAAAGAGAGTTGTAATTCTATCATATGAAGATCAAAACTATAGATGGTCAGGATTAATATTTTCCAATCCAAAAACAACTAATAGAGAACTTCACTATTTCTTTTCTAGTCAAAAGAAATATCATTGCTTCTTATCTAATCTAAAATCAGACTAAGAATGATGAAATGAACATATGCGAAAATACTACAACAAATAATAACAGAAAGGGAAATCTACAAGTTAAAAACCCTCACTGTTTGCAGGGGCCCTCCATAAATAGGTGACCTTAAGATCCAAAGAAAAATTAATTGTCCATCAAGTATTCAAAGGCACTTCCATTAAATAAAAGCACAAAGTTTTAAAATGCTTACAATCGCAAAATGTTCATTCACATTCATCCCTTGTTTTTTCCTATCTTATGGTATTTTTAAAATCCATTTAATAAATGTTTGAGGCTTTCATACCTACTTTTGGCTAAGAGAGTTCTAATTCAACTATCAAACTAATAAATAGATAACGATTCATTCACAATTTTCTATTCGGCAACGAAAATCACAATGCATTTTCATCTTTGACTCTCGCTTGCTTGCTCTAGCTACATGTTGAGTTTTTCCTTTGACAACATGATTCAGGATTTCTTCTAATGATTTGGTGTAGATGAATGGGAGGAGATCGTTGAGGGGATCAACCTCTTTTTTCCCATATCTCTCTTTCCTTGAATGGCGCCTCAGACCCCGTTCAACAATGGAGTTGGCTGCAGAAATAGATGTTAGCTCTAGAATTACATGAATCTAGTAGCCATTGGAAAATTTAACTTAATAATAAGGGGCATTTATGAAATATGAAAAATAGGATAATTAGTACCTTACCTATGTTAAAAATGTGCAATTTGATGCATATCAAGTTAAAAACAATGATCAAAGAGAAGGAAAATGAGTGAAGAAGAGTGTCAAGATAAAGCATTCATGAAGCTCTACATTCCCCCACATGGAGGTCATTGCATGTCCTCATGAAAAAATGCCAAAATTGGTGCCCTTGTCATCTACTACATCTCCTTCGAAACTCGAGCTAGCACATCTAAATTTGTATCTTTCACTTTTTTCATTACCACTACCATCCTTAGCTTCTTCATCAGAATTTTGTATTTCAGATTAATCACGTTTCTTTCAAGGACCTTATTCTTTTTGTTTTATATTCTTATTTTTCTTATACCATAGGCTCAAATGTAAAAAAATATTGTCATTTTGGGTCCTTTGAATTTCATTATGCATCTTCAAGGCTTCATATTCTCTTCGTATAAGTCTATTTAGTGTCTCCATCTCAAATATTTATTGTTTTAAAATATTTGTGACTAGAGGTCCTTGTGGGCTACTAGACTGATCTTCTTTTTCATGCATTGTTGAACCAAATGTCTTTTCCGCAACTTTCTTTTCTATAGATTTGATATAATTCTACATCAGTTGTTGTACTAGATCTATTTCTGGTGTTCCTTTGCTCGGTATTTGAATGGGTGAAATGACAGTAGGTGAGGGAGTTCGTTGTTTCTCTATTTCCTCTTAATCATATTCCATGTCTTTTATAGATGCTTCCATTAGCGTTGGATTAAGCCTAGCACTTCTTCTCACATTTGATGGAGGAGCGTTTTTTATTTGAACTCATTTCTTTTCTTTTTTGACCTCCTCTATCTCATTGGATGTGTTTTCTTCTTCTTTTTTGAATTTATTTCTTCTAACAATTTTCCCTTTTATGCTTCCTAAAAAATTTTCAATAGGAATTTCATCCTCTGATTCTTCCTAGGACTGTTGTCAAGGTAAGTTTTGAATAGGGCTTCCAGATACTCTTTTTCTCCCTATTTTTCCTTTACTACTACTGGTATGTTCTTCTTCTTCTTCCTTAAAATGGTTTCTAAGTAGGAAGTTTTCCCAATCATCTCGTGAACCCTTTAGATGGAATTCAATAAGAATTTTGATGAAGCCACGATGATACATTATAGCTTGTATAAATTGAATCTTTTTTTGTACATTTCCTAACATTTTTCTTAAGGTATTCAACAAAAAGTATGGGAGATTGATCTCATTCCCTTCCAAAAAATGCATCATCAGGTGAATGTGATAAAAGAATATGTAGCCAAACCTTCCTTCACAAGAGCTTAATTTTTGAATAGCGAGTAATAGATTTCTCCATTTAGTTTTAAGTTTAGTGCTTGGAATTCCTTTCTTGAAAATGGACATGTCCATACTTAGATTCTTTAATAAAATTCTCCATTTTTCACTTTCTATGCCTATGTTTTTAAACCATCGTTCTCCTACTCTGGATAGGCCAATAACTTCATAAATAAGGGACTCTATCACTGTGAATTTGATATATCCAATCTCAACTTCTACTCCGTCAAAAGCTCTGGTGAAGGAATTTGTCACCTTTTTGTTGAGACCATCAAATTTCTCCACAAAATGTAGCCATTGAGATTTTTGCAACATCTCTTTCACTTGTGGGTAACCTTCCATGAACTTTCTTCCATTCGGATCAAAAATCACAATGATCCCCATGATCAAAAAGGTTTTCCTCTGATTTTCTTCTTGACAGAAAATGGATTAAGGTTTTAGAATGAGGGATTTTGGCAAGGGTATAAATGAAGAATGAGGACGAGAGAGGAAAAATGAAGTGGCAATTCTAGAGGATTTAATGAATGTGATTTGGCGACTTGGGCGATCTCTTCAATGAATTCTAATTTGAGTTGGGAGTGTTATGAAATGATTGGATACAATGGTAGCATTATGGTGATATGACCAATATATAGTTCAACCTTAAGCAATGATGGCTTTTACCCAACAGTACAATCATCATAATTGGGGAAGAAGGAAAATCCTTCTTCACCAACTTTAAATCATTATTATCTTGCAAATATTTGATAAATTATTCCTTTGTCAGTGACTTATGATAGATTCTTAGTCAATGACCATTCACAAGAAAAGTGTTCCTTTATGCATCAATAGTTCTGATCCTAATTACACCATTATCAAAGAAGGTTTTAATCTCATAGGGCCAAAGCCAATGAGTTTGAAATTTCCCTTCGAAATTTTGAATTTTGAATCAAACAGTAATGCCCAATATCCTAGCTGGAACTTTCTCTCTTTGATATATTTGTAATGCCATCTGGATCTCTATCGTTGAACTAGATTGGTTCTTTGGATTGCATCTTGTCTTATCTCATCAACTTCATTTAGTTGCTCCATTATTTGTTTTTTTTCCTCTGAAATATGAAGACCCAATTTGAATGTTGTCTTCAAAGTTTTGGCTTGAAACTCAATAAGAAACAAGACTTACTTCCCATAAACAAGCTCATATGGAGTGTGCCTTGTATTATTTATCCATGTGATATGGTATTCCCATAAAGCATCTAGAAGAATTTATGCCCAATCTCTTCTATGCATACGCATAGTTTTAGTGATAATTGCCTCAATGACTTTATTAGTGGACTCCATTTGTCCATTTACTTAAGGATGATATGGAGTAGACTTTTGATGTTTGATTTCGTACTCGTCCATTATATTTTGTACCAACTTGGATGTGAATTTAGTACCTTGATATGTTACAATTTCTCTCAGGACACCAAAAAGAGTAAAGATATCCTAGAAAAAATGAAACTACAACATTTTCAGTAGCAAACGGATGTGCTTTATCGTCTACCCATTTTGTAACATATTCAATGCAAACAAGAATGTACCTTTTCTATCTCGATGGTGGATTGATTGGACCAACAATATTAAGAGACCCATTTTTTAAAAGGCTCAATAAGCACCTGAGGTTGTAGAGGAATTTCATCAAAAGGAACATGTCTCCCCATCATTTGACAACTATCACGTCTCTTAACATACTCCTTGGCATCCTTAAAAAGGGAAGGCGAGTAGTATCCTAAGAAAAGGACTTTGTGGGAATCTCTTTTGTCAGATAACTCCACATGGCTAAACATGACAAGCTTTCAATATCTATGGTACTTCATCTTCTCTAACACACCTTCAGATGATCAGATCTAGCCCTGTTTTATACAATTATTCATTTATCCATGAATAAGATGCACTAATTTGAATTACCTTCCATTTTTCTCGAGGAGACAAATATGATGGTCATTTCCCTATAGCCAAATTTTTACCAATATCTACAAACCATGGAGGTTTAGTAGATACTCCAAAAAGATATTCATCAGGAAAATTAGCTTCTACAGGCATGTCATTATTATCATTTTGAATCCTTGATGAAAATTAAGCAACTGTATTCTACTTTCTAAGTTGATCCAAAATAGTAAAGTTAAAATCTTCCAACGACAACAAACATCTAGTGATTCTTCCATTAGTGATTGGTTATTCATTAAGTATCTAATTCTAGAATGATCAGTATGTACAAAATTTTCATAGTCAATAATGTAATGTCTGAATTTATTGATGGCATGAACAATAACTAAAACTCCTTCTCTGTAACTATATAATTTGACACAGCAAGAGTCAAATTTTTGTTGGTGTAATAAATGGCATATGCAGTTAAGTCTTTTTGTCCTAATACAACTCCTAAAGTCATGTCTGAGGCATCAATTGAAATGTGAAAAGGTAATTTCCAATTTGGTCATCTAAGAATGGGTGCTTCAGAGATTTTCTCTTTTAATGTCTCAAAGGACTTTTGACAACCATAATTCCAATTAAATTCATAATCTTTTCTAAGAAATTTGAAAAGTGAAGATGCAACTTTTGTAAATTTTTCTATGAATATTCTATAATAACGATTGAAACCAAGAAAAAATATGACATTTTGTTGACAAAGTGGAATTGGTAACTTAGAAATAAATTCTACTTTAGATGTGTCCACTCTAATTCCATCTCCTAAAATGTAGTGTCCTAAAACAATTCCTTCATTAAAAATCATAAAACATTTTTCATGGCTTAATGAGAGGTTTGTGTCATTACATCTAATGAGAACATTTTCCAAATTTTTAAGAGCTTCTTCAAGAGAATTTCCATAAACTGTAAAATCATCCATATACACTTCCACACCATCATGAATTAAATCAGAAAAAATGCCTAATACTGCTCTTTCGAATGTTGTAGGTGCATTACATAATCCAAAAGGAAGTACTCGGTAAACATAAGTTCCCCATGGGTAGGTAAATGTAATTTTATCTTGGTCTTCTGGGGCTACTTGGATTTGATTATACCCACTAAAACCATCTAAGAATGAAAAATATTTATTTCCTACCAATGTATCTAAAACCCAATCTATGAAAGGAAGTGGAAGATGATATTTTAACGTGGTTTTGTTCAATTCCCTATATTCAATGCATACTCCCAATTTTACATTATTCTTAGGAACAATTACTAAGGGTGAAATGCACTGACTATCTGATATTAGATAGATTAAATTAACATTCAACAGTTTTTGTAGTTCTTCCTTAACAATTTCCCTTAGATTTGGATTCATTCTTCTTTGAGGTTGTCGAATTGGTTTGGCATTTTCTTCGATGTTGATGTGATGTATACAATTATTAGGATCAATTCCCTTCATGTCAGTATATTCCCATGCATAAGCAGAGGAATGTTCTTTGGGCATATTTATTAATTATTTCTTTTGAAATTCTTCCAAATTATTGTTGATACTCAAATTTTTTCCTTGAAATATTTCAATTATAGAATTGTCAATATTTTCCATAGAATGCAAGGATAGTTGATGGGATGATAAATATTCAATATTGCATTGTTATTTAAAACTCTGACTAGATTCACAATATGATGAAGATTCATTATTTTCCATTAAATTCAAAATTTGATCTTCCTTTTCTATTTGTGAAGTAGCAAAGATTGGTCTTATATCAATGTCATCATCTATCCATTGTTCATTTTCAACCTCTATTGTTGTTTTTGCAGGTGGATACAATGTGAATTTCTTCATTGAGCTCCCATCAGAAATGAACATTTCATCAGATCTACAACTTATAAAAGAATCAACTATAGTTAGCCATGGTCTTCCTAGAATCAATGGATGTCCTCCTAAGTTGTTCTTGGGTGTTAAAACTATAAAATCGATAGGGTATTCCCAAGAATCTAAGGATACATATATATCTTCTAATACACCATCAAGTTTGATTATAAATCTATATTCCAATTGTAACAATGTAGGTTTATATTGAATGTTAGAAATTTTTAATTGATTCATAGTTTGTTTACTCATTATGTTTATAGTTGCTCCTAGATAAATCAATGTATTTGGGATCTCTACACCATTGATATGTGTTTTCACAATGGGACTTCCCGGATCAAGTTATTTATGAATTGTTGTCTTACCCATTATGACATCTGCAATTTTTCCAACTATTTGGATTCTTTTCATTTCTTCTCTTTTTTTCCTGGTATTTTTATGCTCAATTCCCTAATTGTCTTTTCAAAATTTGGTATTTTCTTAATGGATTATAGCAAAGGAATATTTATGCAAACATTCTTTGGTTCACCTAACATGTCATCATCAGGAAATAAAATATGTTTTCTACCCGTTCATCAATTTTTAATCTCTCAGGAAAAGGTGTTTTTGAAACATATATTGAAGGTTGTTCCATAATAGGATTTGGGTTATTTGAATGTGTTGGAGTAACTTGTTTTTGAGTTTTTCTTTTTTATTAAGAGACTTCTTTTCTTCAGAGATATTTTATTCTTCACTTTCTTGAATAACAACTAGTGGGGACTTATTTTCTAATATTCTACCAGATCGAAGTTGAACATTGTTTAGATCTAGTGGAGTTATCATGTAAGTTTGAAAATTTTGTCCTTCCATACTATAAATAGGTTGTGATTTTTTATTATTTTTCATATTTGGGAGGGATTGTTGGGAAATTGATTTGGACTTTGAGGAAATGGTAATGAAAGTTGTGGATTAAAATTTTGAGGTTGATTTTGTTGAATGGGGTGAGGATAATATTGTGGAGGAAAGGTAGGATATGATTGTTGAAATTGTGGAAATTGAGGATATTGAGGGTACTTTCCATAAGGATTTTTCCATCCTTGTGACCAAGGTTGTGGCCAAGATTTCCAAGGCATAAGGGAAGTGCAATTAATTTGTGATGATTGTTCAAATGGTTGAGTGTTAAGACCTTGAGTTGTATTTGGCTGTGGATTCTGCCAAGGTCTTTTAGCAATAAAGCAAAGAGGATCTAACTAATTTGGTACTCCTTCTTGATAGATAGCTTTAAGACCTGGTATTGAGGGACATTATTTTGTATCATGATTTTCCACACAAATAACACAAGTTTCTACACTCTTTTAATCAATAGGGAATTCGCTCAAGGCATGTTCCTTTCTACACTTAGGGAAAAAAATGGACAATGCAACATTTTCAACTTATTGCTTGTTTTGTATTTTAAGGGTGCTAATTTTTTCACTAAGATTCCCTAAAATATATGTTATAAAATTATCAAGAAAAATTCCTAATTATGCCCTACTTAGTGTTCTAGCTGCAGATTTATTAATCCTCGATAAAACAAGATCTCTTGGATTTTTCCCAGATCTTGCTTTACCTCTTGAAATGTGTATGCATAATTCACAAATTTCTCCTAGTGACAACTGAGAAATGTCTCCCTTACCCATTAGATTAAGAATATCAGTCCACTCATCTCTAATGGATTTCAATAAGGTAGCTTTCAAAGTTTCCTCATCTAGATTATTCATCTTTTCCCTTTTAACATTATAAGCAAATCTTTCAACGAAGCCTTTAAGATTTTCATCTTCTTTTTGTACCATTTTAAAGACTTCATCCTTAATATTATGGGGCATATGGTAGTCCTTATATTTCTCTAATAATGCAATTTTCATTTTTTCCCATGTTCTTACGGAGTTTATTCCTAAACTCATAAACCATTTCAATGTTGCATCTTTAAGGGTTGCATGGAATAATTTCAACTTTAGAGCATCATGCATATAATCATATGATCTACACAAGACTTCAAATTCAAAGAGAAATGTCTCAGGATCTTCACTCCTTAGTCCATGAAATTTTGAGAGGGTAGAGGGTGAGATATTTTTCATTGTCACAGTTGTATTTTCATCGAGGATAGGAAATCCAAAGGGTTTTGGATTTATATCTTGTCCTCTTCCTCTTCCTCTTCCCCCACCTCTTCCACCTCCTCTTCCTCCAATCCTAGGTTGTTCACCATTCAAATTATGTACCTCTCCTTCCCCTTCTCCAACTATTATAGATTCTTTAGAACTAACATAGGGATCTGGCTCCAAGATTGGGTTTTGAACTTCCTCTAGTTTCTTTGATTCCTCTATCAATGGTTTAAAATGGGTTTCTTCTTCCTCTTATTCAGTAGGAACTTCAAGCTCTTGAGCTAGAAGTTGTTCTCCAATTGAAGATAGGAAAATTACTCCTGTTGTTGGGGACATGGGATCTTCTTCTTCTATTAAGTCTTCTATTGATGAAGTTGGTGAATCTGTAGGTTGTATTTTAGATCTTAATACCTCAGGGAGTTTGTGTTTTCCTATTATGCATGGAATTAGAGTTTGTGTGGTTGGTGTGGCACTATTGGGTCGTAGTGGAGTGAGTGATGTTGTTGGAATTAAAATCATGCTTTTGCTTTTATTGTTTGTTTGTTCTTTTTTTAATCCCAAAGAAATCAAGACTTCTATTTACACCTCCCCGCCAACAATGGGAAAGTGTTTGTCAATTTAAAAGTCTTAAATTGATCACATAAGTTGTCGACTGGAGTTGGTAAACTTTTGAATTGTAAGTGCCCAATATATTCTAGAAGACGTTTTATTAAGTTGGATTTATTAATTGATTGAGTTGTTGGAAATGTGTTTTTAAGTTTTATATTCCTACTTCAAAATGAAATTAGCATTTCTATCTAATGAAAATAAAATGATTATTAATTTAAAGCTATATTTCTTCTTTGAAGAATGAAACCATAAAGAGCTCAACTTGCAAAAGTAAACTCATACTTGCATAATGAAAAATGTATTAACTCACACTTGCAGAATGGAAACTAAATTAACTCTCACTTCATGAATGGAAACTGTATTAACTCACTCTTGCTTCAAAATTGGAAGTTTAGGAAGGTAACTACAAACAAACCACTCCTCTTCTAAAATTAAACTAAGAAAGCTTTTGAATACAAATTCTCTTAACATAGCTCTGAAAGAAATCTATATACCCAAATCTATAAAGAGAAACATCCTATGCTATGAAGTTGAAATTATTTTTGATGAAATTCCAAATAAATCACAAGGTAACCACTGGTATTTTGATGAGTGAAATCAATTGCATAAACTATAAAGAGAGCTATAATACTATCATAAGAATATTAAAACTATAAATGACCAAGATTAATATTCAATGATCCAAAAACAACTAATAGGGAACTTCACTACTGCTTTTCTAATAAAAAGAAATATCATTGTTGCTTATCTAATCTAAAATCAGACTAAGAATTATGAAATGAACATATGCGAAAATACCACAGGAAATAATAAGAGAAAGGGAAATCTACATGTTAAAAACCCTCACTATTTGCAGGGGCCCTCCACAAATAGCCAGTCTCAAGCTCCAATGAACAAGGAATTATGCATCAAGTCTTCAAAGGCGCTTCCATTAAATAAAACCATAGGGTTTTAAATGATTACAATCATAAAATATTCATTCACATTCGTCCCTTGTTTTGTCTTGCCTTACAATATTTATAAAAGCCATTTAATAAATGTTTTAGGCTTTCATGCCAACTTTCGTTTAAATAGAGTTCTAATTCAATTATCAAAGTAAGAAATAGATAACAATTCGATCAAGATTTGTTATTCGGCAAAGAAAATTGTGAGGTTTTTTCATCTCAGACTCTCACTAGCATGCTCCAGCTATGTTTTGAATTTTTCCTTTGACGAGGTGATTAGGCCTTTATTCTAACGATTTGGTGCAGATGAATAGGAGGAGATTGTTGAGGAGATCAACCTCTTTCTGCCCATATATCTCTTTCCTTGAATGGCACCTTGGACCCTGTTCAACAATTGACTTGGCTGCAGAAATGGATGTTAGCTTCAAAATTGCATGAATCTGATAGCCAATGAAAAATTTAACTTGATAATAAGGAACATTTATGAAATATGAAAAATATGGTAACTAATACCTTACCTATGTCAAAAACCTACGATTTGATGCCTATCAGGTTAAAAGTAATGGTTAAGGAGAAGGAAAATAAGTGAAGAAGAGTGTTAAGGTGAAGCGTTCGTGATGCTCTACAATAGTGATAAAGATTTACCATACAATTGCACTAGAAAATAACAAAATAAGAAAAGAAGATGAAAATAATACGAGGAACTTAAGGAGCTTTATAACTAAGGTTGTGATCCAAGTTTTGGTGGAAGTCATAACATTATGGAACATAACAGTTTGTTTTTATTTTCCCAATAGGTTCAGTTCATCATAGTAGAAACACCATTTAGGAAAGCACTATGTATTGAATTACTTTTGACGTCCCCATATCCTAAGATGGCCTTCACATCTTGATGTCCATATAGTAAGCTAGAATTATAGGCCAGGGAAGGACACCATAACTGATATTTCCATTGTTTTCAATACTTACCATATTATTTGTTAGGAAAATTACATTTGACTTTGGTTTCCCACCTCCATTTTGAATTCATTGTCATAAGATGTTGTAAATATTATTCTCACCTATGAAACCCATGAAATGTTAGAAGGTGTAAACAATAGTGCTTCGATTAGTGATGTTCAATTTAAATAGGTGCAAGTATGAGCATGCTTTGGGATTATAATCATACATCTGGATGGAAGACAATCAGAGTCTAAAAACTAAAGTAGCACAAGACATTTGTTACCCAAGATGTCAATGCACTTGCATCACTACCATGCCTTTTTATTTAGGAGATGCATTGGCTAGGACCATACATCGTCATGGAGGTTAGCGATGGAGGTGCATTTCAACTTGTAAAGATGATAAAGGAGTGAAGATGATCAAGGAGTTATTTCTAGGAAGAATCAATGTGAGATGATTGAAGTTGTATATGGGTCATCCCATTCCTGCACAATGACTATATGGATTCAAGAGAGTCTTAGTATTTTAGGCAGTTGCAAGGAAGTGCAGGACTATAAACTACATTGTGAGAAGGACATTTTGGAAAAGAGGATGGATTGGGTGGTGATTAGAAGAAAGACACAGAGGGGAGATGCGATGAAGGAATTGTAGTAGCACGGTAGGTTTCTTGTAGCCTAGCCAAATGTTAACCATAGATAACACTATAGCTGATTGGATGGCTATTTTTTCGTTAAAGGAAGCGGGGGGGAGAATTTAAGGAACATATCTTTGGAAATATGCTGCCAAAAGAACATTAATGAAGGAAATCTAGAGGGAATGGATGGATTTTAATTCAAAATGGGCTATAAATATAGCATCTTTCTCCACATTCGAACACTTTTCTTCTAGATAGATTGCCTTGAGATTTTTTACCTTAGTTTGCATCGAGACGATTGACACATGTATGGATGGGATTGACTAGAGATACGAAAGAAGTTTTCGTAACAAGGATTTGGGTTTGAGGTGGATTTACCCGAGTGGAAGAAGGAAATATTTTGGGAGAGAATGACTGCAACACCACCAGTCCCTACCAGAGCAGCTAGCTTGTTGAGGCCTAAACCCACTACCTTCACAGTAGGAGAGAAGAATCAAAAGAAGCCATAGAAAGCATCGATGCGGAAATCACCATGCAAAAATGCAACAGAGGTTAGACAGAAGGGTTAGATGGATAAAAGAAAGCATCTGACATAACCCTTATATTTGGATGACAAAGAATTGAATATGGGGGTTGAAGATATTGATGAAGAGGAAGTAGTTCCAATTACTCAGCTACCACCTTATGTATCCCCTAGGAAATCCACCACCAAAGTGAATAAGGACCCAGAATTGGTAAAATGCAAGGTCTTCACACCATTGTTTCTAGAGGACATACTTATGGAGGGCGATTTTTTGGCCTTGCTATGATTTTTGAAGATGGAGTTCTCAAACCTAGGTGATCATCCGAATTTCCAATAATTGGCACCATGAAAATACTTGTAATCCATCTACTATGAGGAGTCGGGTGTTACAGGGCTTGAGCCAATGAAGTGGGTGGTCGGGATTAAGCACGTGGGATTGCTCAACATGTTATGGGTGCCACACTTTAGCTGCAACATCATTAATACTATCTGTGTGCCTCAATTGATAGCGTTGGTTCATGATGGGTTCCTCTAGTTGGGTGGGCCCATTCCAATTGATGACATGTTTGTTCACCGAATAACCTTGTTTTCTTACCAGGGCACAAACCCCGTAGATGATTTTGTGGGGAAATCATAGGAAAATAATCTTTCTGATAAGATGAAGAGTGACTTAGGCCTGGTGAATAATTCACGTGGATATGCTATAAGCTCCATATCAGATGGATCTATGGAGTTTGCTGCATAAACTTCGGCTAGAAAAATAATGTGGAAGTGTTGGAGCCATGAAATTTCGACATGAGTAGTATCTCTAGTTGCACAGTGTAGCAAAGGGGCCCAATACAATTGGGCCAAGTATCTCTATCATGAGTTGTTCGAGGATTGTTTTGAAGCCCTAGAGGATGTAAAGGCATTTTGTTATGCATGGATGCTTTTGTTCATCACATTAGGATCTTGGAGGACACCTTAGGAGAGCCAGTTCCCAACATAGGTCCCAGATTTGTGCAAGGTTGCGAAATTTGCCTCGCTATGGGTGATAAAGGATCCTGACCAGATCATGGAAGAAAAGGTATTATGGGTATTGTTTGAGTTAGATTTGTGGATGTTGATCAACCAAAGGTTGCGGTTGTCAGCTAGTTTACATGTGTAGTATACAAATATTGTAGATTTCAAGAAGATTTTCACAATCTGTTCATACACACAAAGAAGGATGCCACATGAACATGACATAAGTTTCCATATATATTCATGGAAGAAGACATTTTTGGGATCGTCAAAAATGGCCCTACGAATGGATCACCCCATCTGATGAAGGCATAGGAAAAAGTAAGGTCGAAGAAGGTGAAACAAGGAAAAAAACAACTGCGATAGCAGCGAAGAAAGACAAAGAGAAAGAAGCATAGAAGGCTTCTACAAAACAAAAGGTAGGTCCGAAATAAAAGGTAGTGTATAAATATAAGGAAAAGCATCAGGAGAGGGTCATGCAGAAAGAAATGGCAGTGTAGTAGGAAAAGTCCTCTACAAAAGAGAAGGAAGCGCTAAAGGAGAAACCTACAGCAACGTTGCAAGTCAAAAGTGACCTTGAAGAGATTGAATCAGAGCACATCGATGTTGATTTCAAAACTAAAGGTGAAGAGGAAGGGGGTGCAGACTTCGAGTCCCCCCCTTTTGAGTTAGGAAAAGGTAGAAACAAAGTTCCACAAGACCTCATGTTGGGAGCGGGATCCCCCAAGGGTCGTTGTGGGTCTAAAAGTCCATATTAAGTCAATTTTTGTAATATAATTATAAAGAATATGCATCTTTTGGTCGCAGAGCGTGAAGGTGTTATGTGTTAAAAAGGGTAGTCTGCCCTTAGGTTTGTAAAGTAAAGTCAGCTATAAGAGACATACCCATGGTCCGTGGACAATGGGATTGTATAAAAAAATATATGCTCTAAGTAGTATAGGCATGAACAGAATGGCAGATCATGTAATAGAGTGATAGCTATGAAGAAGAAACCAAAGTCTTGGGTCGTAGAATAGGTAGAGGCTCTGTAGCTGAGTGTGCAAAGGCCTAGGGTAGAAGTCTACAGCTGAGTGCCCGGACCCCTACAGTTGTGTGTGTAGAGTGGATAGAGTCTGTAAACACTAGGAAGCCATTAATAAAGAGAGATTGTTATGAAACCAGCTAAAGAAAAGATAGAAAAGATAGATCAACGCCTTAGAATTCAGCCTCTTCGAGGGGGCAACCTCCTTTACATTACATAAATGAACAATTCTTGGATAATTCAAATGAAAAGACCTCCTCTTTATATATAGGAGTCTAAGGGGTCATAACATAATCAGAGCCTACATAACAATAATAATGTAAGGGCACAATAATATCAATAGTGGGCTTCTATGGGGCACAATAGTAACAATATGGGCACTACATGGGTACCTCAATATAATAAGTGGGTTGTACTAATAACAATAAGGGGTGACACTAGTAGTATAGGGGCCTAACATGCCCCTCTCCTTCAAAAAGCATTGTCCTCAACGCTTGAGTAGTTCTTGATGCTTCTGTATAAAATCCTTGTCGTCCCATGTGGAATCTTCTGCTGGTAAGTACTTCCACCTGATGAGATACGTTGAAATTGATCGATTTCTTAGCTGCTCCATATGAGGATTCGGTGCATCCTGTAACCTGACTCTAGAAGTAGCATCTGCATCTTCCAGGCGTGCATTTTGTGATTGTATCCATGCCTGCACTGTGGCATCATCTCGTTTTATAGATGGCCCTGCTGATGAAACTGATGAATGCACCAACACTGGGTTATTTGCAGACAGATTAGAAACTCTTTGATGTAATGCTAGCATCTTGCCATGCAGTAAATTAGCTAAACCATTTAAGTCCTGCTTAGCATGTTCTTGACTACTTGCGACTTGATGTCCCTGCAAAACTCTCGATCCAGCTTGATAGTTGCATAGAGAAGAGCTTACTGTGGTGACTGCAATATTTGTACCAGGAGAACTACACCCGCGTTTTGATGCATCACTTGCTTTTCTGGCAACACCACGCGCATCACTGTCATTTGTCATATTTTCAGATTTCATTACCTGAAGACTGGCAATGGACCTTGAACCATCAGCCTGCTTTAATGAGGCCCCATGCATGAGTGTGTTATTTCTTGAGACCATTTCAAGTAATCTGGACTGTGTTACTTCTGAACCAAATTTTGTACCTGCAAGGGCTAGGTCACTGGATGTGGTAACAGTTAAACCTGACCTTATGGAGCCTTGTTTTACTTCCGGAGAAGGCAAACTAGCTCTTCCATCACCACTAGAATTTAATGTGCCATGCCCAATCACTTCAGATTGAGGATTACGAATAGATTGGCAATTATCTATCCCTTGACATATTGCAGAATTTGAAACCAACTGTCTTGCTGACAAAGCCGCTGTAGCTGATGTAACAGTCCTGCCTTCAGAAATTAAGTTCTTTGGAAGCCCTTCATCTCTTAGTCTGGGATTATCTTCAGCGTTATTTGATTTAATCTTGGTTTCACCTGGAACAATTGGCGAGGTAGTGGAAGAGGACACTGATGCCATAGATATTCTTTCATGTGACAATAAAGCACGAGGAGGAGCCTCATAATCACCGACCCATCCAGGGCCAAATGAGACACCTGGGGGCAGAGCTCTCCTTATCTTCTGA
>APFE030537984.1:0-10649 GCA_000404065.3 Pinus taeda | reverse complement strand
AAAAACAAAAAATAAAAAAACAAAAAAATAAAAAAATAAAAAAATTTAACCCCAGGGACCCCATCCCAACACTTTTACTATTCAGAGGTAGTGCAAGTCGATATGCCACTGATCTAATCCTCTCAAGGATCTCAAAAGGCTCATAATACCATGGTGCCAACTTGGCACATGATCCAATCCTCAAAGAGTTCTTCTTGGGCTTGATGCACAAATACACATGCTCCTTGACCTTAAACTCCTTGAATTCCCTGTGTCCGTCCACATAACTCTTTTGTCTATCTTGTACTTCCTTTAGATTCTTCTTTATAACCTGCATTTCATGTTCCATGTCTGCCAACATATCCGGTCCAATAAGTATATTGTTCACTGGATCACTCCAGCTGATGGGAGTATTACAACTCTGCCCATATGGTGCCTCGAATGGACTCATCCCCAATGACTCCTGATACCCATTGTTATATGCAAAGTCAACCAATGGAAGATACTACTCCCATCTTCTCTATTGGTGCATCACGTACATCCTCAGCATATCCTCCAAGATCTTGTTGACCCTCTTTATCTTTCCATCTGTCTATGGATGATAAGTTGTACTGAAGTCCAACTCTATGCCCAAACCTACAAATAGCTCCTTCCAAAACTTGGAAGTGAACTTCACATCCCAGTCCAACACAATCTTCTTCAGAACACCATGTAATCTCATGATCTCCCTGATGAAAACTTGTGCCACCTCACTATTTGGATATGTAATATTCACTATAATGAAGTGAGATACCTTGCTCAACCTGTTGACCATGACCATAATAGAATCATGTTGTCTCATTGTCCTCGGAAGGCCTGTAATGAAATCCATGGAAATGACCTCCCATTTCCATTTCAGAAATGGAATAGGTTGTAGTAGACCATCTGGATGCTTACATTCTACCTTTACATGCTGAAAATCCAAACATCTAGCCATGAACTCTGTCACTTCCTTCTTTAGATTTGGCTAATAGTAGAAATTATTCACCACCGACAACATCTTATGATATCTTGGGTGACCCAATTATGGATTGATGTGAAACTACCTCAAGATATCTTCTTGATTTCGCTACAATCCGGCACATAGATCATGACCGTGAATCCCACCAAACCATTTGTCGTGAGATGATAGTCTACATCCTGATCACTTGTACATGTACCTATATTTGTACATGAACCTGTACATGTACCTATACTTTGTTGTAACATGTGCATAATCTCCATTTACCTATCATCACGCTATCCTGCCTACAAGATCCTATCATGTAACTCTGTCCCATAAGAGCTCATAATTTTTATATGATTCACCTGTACCTTCCTGGTAAGAGCATCTTCAACCCGGTTCTCCCTTCCCTTAATATATATGATCTAGAAATCAAACTCACTAAGGGTAGCCAACCATATAGTTTTCTTGACGTTTAGATTTGGCTAGCCAAACAAGTATCTCAACCCACTGTGATCACTCATCAATACAAATCTCTCGCCAAGAAGATAATGTCTCCACATCTTGAAGGCGTGAATAATAGCTACCAACTCAAGATCATGATTCATGTAGTTCTGCTCATGCTCATTCAACTTCCTAGACTCATAGCACACCACTTGTCCCTCCTACATAAGGACTCCACCAAGTCCTCTTTTACATGCATTTGTACACACTACAAACTCTTTATCCAGATCCGCAATCTTAAGGACTAGAAAATTGGTCAACAACTGCTTCATATGCTTGAAACTAGCTACATATTCTTCTGTCCACTCGAACTTCTTATCTTTCCTCTACAAGGATGTCATAGGATATGACATGGGCGAGAAGTTCCTAATGTGCCTCCTGTAGTAACCTATCAATCCCATGAATGATCTCACCTCATCCACATTCTTAGGAACTTCCCACTCCATGATGGCCCTTATGTTTTTTGGATCTACTGCTATGCCTTCCTTAAAAACAACATGTCCCAAGTAATGCACCTCTATTTAAAATAAGTTGCACTTGCTAAGATTGGCATTCAACTGATGCTCTCTTAGCAATCTCAACACTACTGCTAAATTCTCAGTATGCTCTTCCTCGTTCTTGGAGTATCAAGATGTCATCAATGAATACAATAACAAACTTGTGCAAATAAGGACACAACACACTATTCATCAAACACATAAATGTAGTTGGGGCATTAGTTAAACTGAATGGAACTACAACAAACTCATAATGCCCTTACCTGGTCCTAAAGGCAGCCTTGTAGATATCCTCTTCCTTGATGTGTACCTGATGGTATCCTGATCTCAATTCGATCTTAGAGAACACTCCTGCTCCCTTCAGCTAATCAAACAAATCATCAATCCTCGACAATGTGCACCTATTCTTGATCGTTACCTTATTCAGCTGCCTATAATCAATGCACAATCTAAGAGTATCATCTTTCTTCTTTACAAACAACACTAGTGCACCCCTATGTGATACACTTGGCCTAATGTATCCATTTTCAAGCATCTCTTTTAACTTCAATTTCAACTCTAATAGCCCTGGAGTACTCATCCTATAAGGTGCCTTTTGATGCTAGTGTTACCCCTAGCACCAACTCAATAGAGAAATCTAATCCTTGTGAGGAGGTAACTCTGGAATCTCTGCTGGAAACACATCCTGAAACTACTACAATATAAGGTACCGCTTGAAGATTTTTTGCATCCTCAACATCTTTACCCTTATCACTAGATATATGCACTACAAACATCACACAATATTTTCTACAACTATGCTTAGGCTGCATAGCGGTAACATCCTCACTAATTATGTGCTCTCCATTGTCATCCAAGCACTCAATGGCTTTGTCATAACAATCCACTCTGGTCCTATGAAGGTACAACCATTCCATACCCAAAAGCATGCTATATGATCCCAATGGTAGTGCATTCAAATGTGTTGTTGTAGGCATACCATTTAACTCAAATGCACAAGCTCTTACTGAATGGTGAACTCTCTTCTTTGTACCCATAACCAACTATACCAACCAATATTTTGCATGGACTTATTTTCTCAAACCACACTTATCCACCAAATCAATATTAATATAACTATAATTAGATCCTTGATCAATCAAAATAGAAACAACTTGACCACAAAGCTTATCATCCATCTCAATGATAGATGCTTGATGATCTGCCTACCTTTTGTCCACAATGACATAAATCTGAGGAATTTTATGACCAACATCCCCAACTATGTGCACCTCCTGAGCACTATAGATCTAGGCCACCCTGATACTGCGGATAATCCCTCTTACAATGATCCTTGCCACATATCCATCATTGCAATGGTGTTCTACCATCGCCTCTAGTCTGTTGCACTCCATGTCCCTTCTCAACTATACTGAACTTCTTGTAAGGGAATACATTTTCTTTCTCACTTGCATCTTGAGGTATTCCTCTCTTTGGTGGCCATTTTCCTTTGACTTTCTCATTTCCTTTCAAGCACTTATGCTCAACTTTACACTTTGACTTCTCATAACAATGTGTCATCTTTCGGATGGCCTCCTCCAATGATCTAGGCTCATCGAACTCAATCTGATCTCTATATGCTACTGGCAGCCCCTTGATGAATCTCTGAACCTTGGCCTTCTTCTCCTTGAGGTAAGGCACATATCTCAACAACTCCAAGGACCTGCTAATATACTCATCATCTGTCATGGAATCCATCTACAACTCATAAAACTCCTTAGCTTTATCATCATAGTACCTTTCTGACAAATACTTCTTCTTGAAGAGCCTCTCAAACTCATTCCAAGTCAATTCATCTTCCCGAATACCTTTAACATTCTTCACATCCTCCCACTAGATATATGTTTTCCCTTTAAGACTAAAAGTGGTTACTTTGATTTCATGTTCTCTGAATAATTATGCAATTTGAATAACTTCCTCATACCAAGCAACCATGCCTCTGCATCATGTGATTTCTTCATCTCTCCATTAAATGTAGGTGTCTTTTCTTTCTTAAACTCATCCAAAAATTATCCTTTGTCACTCCTCCTGTAAGGATGATAACAATGACAATCATAATGCTTGTTAGAACCAGAACTAGAATAGTCCCTGTGTCTATCACCCCTCCTATCCAAAGTATCAAAGGACCTGCCACCTCTAATCATGTCCTCTCTATCTGACCTGTACTCACCATGAGACCTACTTCCATATGCCCCATTAGTTATGTCCTCCTGCTCATGGCTGATCCAAAGTGGTCCATATCGCTGCAATTCTGACAAACTCTGAAGTATCATTGCATTTACCTATGCTTGTTTCTCCTATGCCTCTATGATTTTTTCATTGTTTGCCTTACAACTGCTTATATCTAGCTTTAAACTTGTCAATGTCTCTGCCAAATTAGAAGAGTGCCCAACACCACGGTGCTCATCTGATCCATGAGGAGAGTCGCAGGAATTGTAGTCTACCATATTACTAGTCATCTTTGATATTCTATCATATGACGAAAGTTACTATGATATGGTTCAACCTCCTAAGTCACCTTAAGGAAATGGAATCGACGGAAACACACCATGCAAACCTTCCACATCAACAACAAGACTCCCAGGAACCATCCCAACCACTCAGGTAGATTGCCCTTGGGTCCCTCTCAGTTTTTAGACCAATAAACCCCTGGACACTCCTTTGATATGGATAAGAATGTGTCTAGAAGGCTCCAAATGATCCCACAGCATGGGCATGCATGCGTCTATACCACCCTCCTCCGACATCTAACCAAGTAACTAACCAACCAGGGTAAAAATGTGACGAGAAGTTACTATGATGTGATTCTACCTCCTAAGTCACCTTAAGGAAGTGGAATTGATGGAAACACACCATACAAACCTTCCACATCAACAACAAGACTCTCAGGAACCATCCCAACGACTCAGGTAGCCAACCTCTGGGTCCCTTTAAGTTTTTAGACCAATAAACGCCTGGATGCTCCTTTGATATGGACAAGAATGTGTCTAGAAGGCTACGGATGCTCCCACAACATGGGTTTGCATGCGTCTGTAAAACCCTTCTCCCACAGTCAACCAAGGTAAACATGTGACGAGAAGTTACTATGATATGATTCGACCTCCTAAGTCACCTTAAGGAAGTGGAATCAACAGAAACACACCATACAGACCATCCACATAAGCAACAAGACTCCCAGGAACCATCTCAACCACTCAGGTAGTCATCCCCTAGGTCCCTCTCAGTTTTTAGACCAATAAACCCTTGGACACTCCCTTGATATGGACAAGCATGCGTCGAGAATTCTCCAAACTCTCCCACAACATGGGTATGCATGCATCCAGGAACTTTTCAACCCAGTGTTGTGCCTGCGTCTCCGGAATTTGACCCACTTTTTCAGGCCCAAATCCCAGGTCACTTCCCAGAACTCATTCACACTTTCATAATCCATAATTTACATAATGACAAGACTTACTAATCAAAATTGACTCCAGAACTAGGCTTGACCATTCCCAACTGGGACAGACAATTTTTCAAACACTTGGAATCAATGCAATCTACATGAAATGAATACAAGAATTGATCTGAAAATCACTCGTGAGTGATCTCAATTAATTAATTAATGAGTGAAGGTATTATAGACTCATGTGCTGGTGTGTTTCTATGTTATCTTAGGCAATGGATTGATAAGATTGCAAAATACACAGACACTGGAAAATAGTAAGCGAACACAATAAGAAAATACAAGAACACAACAAATTAATAAGGAGTTCACCCAATCCTCCTGGGCTACGTCTCCGGTCCAACTTTCAGTGGTGGCCCTCTTTTATTGTGTCTTTAAGCAGAGTTTTTACAATAAGGAGCTCAATTTGAGTCTCCTGAAATAGATGGCGCTTAGTAGGGTGGTTCTTGCATTCCCCAAGCCACTAGAGTGCATAGACTCCCCCTTACCATGTATCGACCTCAACTGGTCTTGATGGGATGAGTAAAATTTGGTACTCAGTTCCTGACAGATATCCTCACAGGGATTTCTTGAACCTCTCAAGCCTTCTGTCTGCTCGACGTTGCCTTAGCTCTGCAAGTCAGCTCGGCTCTCTGCGTCTGCTTCTGTCTCTTCTGTCTCTGATGAGCCCCAAAAATGGGTAACTTATTGGGCTCATTTTGCCTATTATTCTCTATTAATCCACCATTCTTCATAATTTATTCATGCTTTTGAGTATATTTATGTTAATTGAATGAATGAGAATAGTCACTTGACCATGAAGTCTAATACGTGCTTATTGTAGATTTTCGGACATCTTTTGGACCAAGGTCAAGCATTTATGAGCCAGTTGACAGCCAAATACGAGGGAACAAGGATGAGGATTAGTAGGAAGAGTGTCTCCTGCACTAAATGGCCCCTTCCTCGAGTTCTCCACCATCAGCTTGGAGTTCAACAACCCACCAAAGATGATTTCCAAGGGCAGCCGAGCAACTTTTGAGAAGTGGCTGATTACTTGCAATTTTGAGCAACTGAGCCCCTTGAATTAAGGAGGGTTGTTGGAGGTCCTTGTCGTGCATAAGTATGAAGGCTTCCAGCCTTGGTAGTTTAGCTCTTGAACAATTGCATTTTCGCACTTTAGTGCTGCTCTGCCTTTCAGCTCATTTTCTAGCTTTTGCTGTAACATTTTTGTGACATCGTTATTTTTTGAGTAATGGAGATCAGTTTCACTTTGCATCAGCTCTGAGCTTCTTTTAGGAGGCTATAGCTCTTGGGGTTGGGCCCAACCAAAGTGCCAGTACCTCCTTTTGTGTACTTTTATATGTTTTTTCTGCATTCCTAGAATAATTTATGCTACTTAGATTAAAATCTTGCTTGGTTACTTAGGTCGTTTGTGATGATTGAGATAGTTTTTTTATGCTTCAGGTTGATTTGATAGTTTGGTAAAGGAAAAGACTTGCAAAAAGGCCATCAAGCAACCCTTGATCTCATCTCCCCCTTCTTGGGACCATGAGTTGAGACCAAGGCATACTTGTTGCCACAAAAACACTATTTTTGCCTTTTCATGCAATTGCTAGTGTTAGATTTTTAGTTAGGAAAGTTGATACCAGTTGGGATTACATACTTAGATCTGTTCTTGCTCGATTTTCATAGTTGTCTTACATGATTTTCTGCCAATAAACTTCTGTCCATTATGATTTTTGGTATTTACGTCAAATTAGGTCAAAATAGCTAGACCTTTGGTTCTCCTAGTCTTCGTTTGATCAGTTTTGGAAAATAATGTGCAGAACACATGTGATGCCTCGCTGCCTACCCTTCCTCCATCAATACAACCTGATCCATCCCCTAACTCAGATTCTTGCCCTTCATTTGCCACATTTTCTCACTTTTCCCTAATTTCTATGTTCTTGTGCATCAGTGCTCCCTTCATCCTCGAACAAATCCAATCACCTTAATCACTCCTTAGCCTCATTCACTAGGTCCTAGACCCCTTAACATCCTCATCCAACCTCCATTTCCACTTTTTCACCGTTTTTCCACCATCAACCCTCCAAAATCCTCTTTCGGAACATCCTATAGAACCCCTGCAGACTTCCTGTAGAAGTCACGTGAGTAGTTTTTCGAGATCTGATCGTTGTGAAACCCTCTGTAAGGCTGCTAGGTACCCCTTAGGCCCTCTTTTCACCTTCCCAACCTCCTGCAATCGCCTACCCCATTTCCTTTCGCCAATCAACCTCTGCACAGTCAAAAACAGTTAAAGCACATGCATAATAATTCTACAAGATTACTCAAAAATACAAAAAGATGTTCCTTCTTAGATTTCACTTCAGAAGTAGCTTAGTCACATGCACTTTACCTTTCCAAGAGTCAATGGTATCCATTTCTGAAGCTTTCATCCCTTTTCTTGCACCAGTAGGGTTAGTCGGTAAAACTAGGGTTTGTTAGGGTTTGCATTTCCTTTCAACTTTCTGATTCTTTCTGCAAGTATATTAACCTCTGTTGAGTTAGCCTTCATCCATCACAATTAAAAGCTTCTTCTAAGAGCTCATAGAAGTTGGCTTAAGCTCCTAGCAGACATGTGCCAGCTGATCAAGTGACAGCCTACGGCAAGAGCTAGTACTTGTGCATATAGCACCGTCGCTTCCAAGTTTCTTACGAACTACCAGGCTGATAAAAGTAAAGAAGGAGTCCCAGGAGTTGCAGCATTATTGCTGCAATATTGGAGCCCACCATATTTTTGGCGCCATTGCCGGTGAAGCATCAAAGTATTTGTGATTGCTACTTTTCTTCTACTTTCTACTGCAACCTTCTTCTCAGTAGTTTATTTCAGCAAGCGTAGAGTAGTTGTTTCATTTCCATTCTGCAATTTCATTTCCACAAAAGTAGATTAGACATTTCCTGCTTTCATTTCATTTCTGCAAGCATAGATTATATATTTCCCACTTTCATAGATTAGCACTTCAATTTCGCAATTTCAATTCTACAAACTTAGATGAGCATTTCAATTCCGCAATTTCATTTCAGCAGCATAGATTAGTCATTTCCTACTTTCATTTCAATTCTACATTTTCATTTTAGCGAGATAGATTTTATTTAGTTGCAGTTCAATCTATTTTAGTTTTTGTAGGTGCAAGCAGAAAAAGAAACAAAAATCAACCAAAAATATTTCCATTTCATGCCTCGTAGGAACAAAGACAATATAGGAAAATTCTTACCCAACACCCCCACCACATCACTAAGTCACCCTTCTCTCTTCTTTGGTGGTAGTGATCCAAAAGAACCTATAGGTGAACCTCCAGAGATATATGAATATCCTATAACAAAAGAAGAGCAAGAGAACATTCCTCTTGAGATCATGGTTGAACACAAAAACGGTATAGGGGATGAGGAGAGAATAGAAGGTGCTTTTCCCATCTGAAAGACCAATGGGGACACAAAAATGAAGAACATAAGTCCCTCAGCCTTACCTCACTTCCATGGATTGACCACTGAAGACCCTGATACCTTCTTGTTTGAGTTTGCTATCCTCTGTCAAACTTATGACTATGCAGAAGATGAGAAAAAGTTGAAACTCTTTCCCTCTACCCTCAAGGATGTAGCACTACGTTGGTTCATGGGGTTACCTAGAAACAATATCACAACTTGGGCTCAAATGCAGCAAGCCTTTAACAAAAAATACTGGGACTACTGTAGGTCAAAGGAAACGAAGCAAGAAATCTTTCGGATGACCATGCGAAGTGATGAATCCTTAGAAGACTATGAAGAAAGGTTCCAACTTAGTTATAAAAGGGCCAGGTGCACACTTGACCCTGAATCTCTGAAGCTTATTATGCTCTGAGGAATCCATGAAGGCCTTCTAGATACCCTCCATTTGCTAGCTGGAGGAGACATTTACCAACTATCTTATGATGACATAAAGACCGTGTTTAGAAACCAATCTAGGGCAGCCCAAAAAAGAGGTAGGGGGAATCCACTTTCAGCTAGCGCCACCTTCTCCAAACATGAGATTACAAATCAGATGGAAGACCTTAAAAGTGAGGTGAGATAGACCATTGCCATGAAACTGGATACTTTCTGAATCCAACAGAAGAAAGAGGAAGCTGAGAGGGCTTTGGCCATCTTTTGTCCCAGGTGTACAAGAAAGCATCCTAAGAACGAGTGTCCATTGCACTCAGTAGAGGTATGTTTCATTTGTGAGGAACACCACCCTACAAACCAATGCCCAACCTTACCCGGAATTAAAGCTATGTACCAAGGGGCTGAAGGAGCCACTGAACCACTCTACTTCCTCAACCAAAGGAGGTCGCATGGATCCAGACCTTACCAGCAAGGCATGCAAGGGAGATCCAAAACTTATTACAACCCCAACCAATATGCTCACATACCTTCTTGGGGTCCCCCTACTCATCCTTCCTGGTCCTCACCCCCTCCTTGGTCTTATCCATCTCAATACCATACTCAACCTGCTGCTCACTCGTTTCATTCTCATGTTCAGCCACAACCTCAGTGGAATGCACCCCAGCTGGGGTGGAGGCCCCAATACAACTCTCCTCCTACTATTTTTCCTCCACCACCTGCTCAAGCACAACCATTACCTCATGCTCCTCCAAGAAAACCCCAGATGCCTGCTCAACCGAACCTGAACCCCAACAACAGACAGGCCCAGTAGGTATATACTGGAGAGACAACATGCCCTACCTTTGTTGTGGAGATTCAGGAGATCAACCTACGATCTGGGAAGGTCCTTCCAGATCGCCAACCTCCTCCTCCAGAGGATGAGGAAGAGAAACAGGAAAGTGAACCCAAAGCAATTCCACCCTTTCATGAGAGTCTAATGGCAACCATGCAACCAAACCCAGAGGAGACTGAACTTCTGGGAGAACTTAAACAGTTGTGTGTAAAAATACCACTTCTCTAGGCCATAAAAGATGTACCAACCTACAACAAATTGATCAAGGAGAAGTGTTTCAGGCACCTAGGCAGGCGCAAGAGAGATGCCCCAACTATCAATTTCATAGGACAACTATCTGATCTAATGTTGGGACAAATAATCTGTCCAAAATATTTGGAACCTGGGAGTCCTGTAGTTGATGTCCACATCAATGGCAACATAATCCGCCACACCCTGATTGATCTAGGGGCTACCATTAATGTGATGACTAGGGACACTGTGCTCAAACTTAACCTT
>APFE030537981.1:5943-33657 GCA_000404065.3 Pinus taeda | reverse complement strand
AAAAAAAAATTTATTCCAGCGTCAACACTTTTCATTTTGAGGGTGTTTTTTGCACAAAATTTACCATTGAAAAAAAAATGTTATTCGAACATCAAGACTTTTTGTTTTGAGGGTGTTTTTGCAAAGTGTTATTTGAACATCAACACTTTTTGTTTTGAAGGTGTTTTTTAAGACAATTTTTCCATAAAAAATTGGTTTTCACCGCCATTTTTAGAACATGTTGAAAATTTACCCTAGAAAAAAAAATGTGTTATTCCAGCATCAACAATTTTTGTTTTTAGCACTGTTTTTGATGTTTTTACGGGGTTTCTTGGCAAGAATTCCCATTTTGATTTTATAGTTCCCATTTCAAAGTTTACATTGTTGTTATGGTTTTTTCACTTTCTTCATCCCCTTTTCTTTAGTTTTATGAATTGGTAACTTCATATCTTATTGTGCAAGGAAAGTGTGTAGATTCAGACAAATTGATTAGAGAAATTAATTATATTGGTCATCTACAACAAAAAACTGAATATGTCTCAAGAAAAAGAGATAGAATCACTACAACAAAACCAACAATTTGCGCTAGATTTAGTGCCAAATTTTAGTGCATTTTTTTTACAATTAGGATGAGCAACTTGACACTAAATCCGACTCTATTGTATAATTTTTAAAGCATCATTTTTGGTGCCTGATTTTGCATCGTTTTTAACGCCATATTTTGCATCCTCTTTTACACCATATTATGCATCATTGTTTGCGTTAAAATTTTGAATCAAGATCTGCATATGATTTGATGATAGGTTTTGCTTCTACTTTTGTGCCATTTTTTGCATCTATTTTTCATCATTTTTTGCTTCCTATTTTGTCATTCTTTGCTTCCATTTTTGCGTCATCTTTTTCATCCAATTTAGCATCTTTTTTGGCATCCATTTCGTGCCAAATTTTTCATCTAGTCTTATGCCAATCTTTGCATCTAGTCTTACACAAGTTTTCGCTTCTAATTTTGTCCCTAGTTTTGCACTAGATTTGGTGCCTATCTTTGCATCATGTGTTGGATTTGATTTAGCACCAAATTTTGCGTCCATTTTTTTGTCCATTTTTTCATCTTTTTTTGGACCATTTTTTACATCCACTTTTACGTTTGATTTGTCTCCCTTTTTCGCATCACATTTTGCACCATGTTTTTCATCATTTGCTGCATCCAATTTTGCATCATTTTTAACACCATTTATTGCATCCAATTTTATATCATTTTGAGCATCCAAATTTTCATTTATATTTGCATCATATTTTAAGCTATGTGTTGTGTCCAAATTTTCATCCCATTTTGTGTCTACTTTTACATTCAATTTTGAGCCATTCTTTATGTCCACTTTTGCATTTGTTTTTGCACCAAGTTTTGCATCACTGTTTGCATGCAACATTGCATCTCAATTTGCATCTAATTTTGAGCTAGTTTTATGTCCATTTTTTCACTTTTTTTGTGTCTACTTATGTGTCCAATGTTGCATCATTATTTACATATAATTTTTCACCCAATTTTGCATAATTTTTGGTGTCCAATTTTACATAATTTTCATCATCCAAATTTGCATCATTTTTCAGCCCCATTTTGTGCCCACATTTGCATCTCATTTTGTGTTTAACTTTGAGTATGAATTGTTATTTGATTATGCATCATTTTTGGCATCCAATATGGCGTCCTTAGTTTCATCATTTTTTAACCCCATTGTGCATATTCTTTTATCTCTTTTCCTACATCCTTTTCTTTTGTGTCCAAGTTTGCATCATAAAATTATAACAGTGATTTATGATGATGGAACTTTCATGACCCTCACTATTGATGCATATATATGGTGACGTTCATTAATCGTCACCATTTCCTATATAAAAATTGATTTTTGATGACGACCCTTTAATGACCCTCAGTATTGATACATATATATGGATGGATAGTGATCATCACCATTCCCGGTGAATATTAGGGCACAATGGAATCAAACCACCAACCACCTACTTGTAAAGAAGGTGCTCTTCCATTGAGCTAACACCCTTCAAAGAATTAGACTTTGAAACTTTATAAATTCTAAATTATAGAACTTTAATTAAATTATAAAATAATGAAAGCACAAGGGAAACTATAGATACTAAAAAAAATAATAAATTTATATGTGATGAAAATTCTGATAGATTCCAATTAAAGTATTTCTATTAGCACACCATACTCCACAAATATAGCACTAGGATCTCATAAATTCTCAATAAAAAACTTATTATGTAAAGTAAAGTAGTTGATATACCAACTGAACACAATACATTAGAGTTGCAATCAACTTCTTGACCACGCCTTCCAACCTCCCCCACCCTGTGATGTAGGAAATGTTCCCTCTACAGAGAGAGGCAACCCCTCTAGCCCTAGAGTGGGTCTAGTCACAGCAAAACTAAACAACAACTATTTTCCTCAAATAGACATCGTTGAAAAAACCTACCTCAAACTGGTGTTCGATGGAGCTTCTGTTGTAATGCTTCAACTATCGTTTCCTTATCCTCGATGAGCAATATACCTGTAACAACAAAAAAAAACAACAGAACATGTAAGAAAGTACAACAATGATCTACTTACTTATAAATTCAAGGAATCATAAGCTGTAATTTACACATGTCATAGGAAAACACCATTGATTGTGTTAAGATGAACAAAAGAAAACCTTACAACCAAGCCTTGATGTCGCAAGCCTTCCTCGAAGAGTCCAACCAGTATGTTTCTTCAAGCATTCACTCTCAAAAGGGTCTCCCAAGAAGATGAAAACTCTCTCTCTCACTCAAAACACCATTACAAGGCTAAGGAAACCCACAACCAATTGCTAAACTATCAGCAATTCACACTGCAAACTATCAAACTCACACCAAAGCTAGCTAATTTTCTTAGTACCCAAAAAAAACTAGCTGATCATAGCAATAGGGAGTGCTTTTATAAGAGGAGGAGCCTCCATAAAATGAGGGAGAGGGAGCTTATCCTCAAGGGAGGTTTCTCAAAAGGTGGAACCACCATACCAAAGGAGGAAAGGTGAACTCCCTTGACCCAACAACCAGTTCTAGAATCACCCAGAAGCCTTCTATTTGAACTAATTCGCCATATCTGGATCGTCGCAAGTCATACACTAGGGTTCAGCGACGACGTCGCAAGGAAGCAGTGTGTTCAAAGCCATCGTCGCAAGAAGGATCTTTATGATTTGTGCCAAGCCCTAAAATTTGACTGTCGTAGGGAACATATGTACCCCTCTGATGAAGTTGCGATGTTATAGTGCATTACGGAGAACTGTTGCAGAAATAATAAGGTTTACTTGCGATGATGCAAAAACATGGTTAAAAGGGTCAATTTTCAGGATTAAAGAGTACTCTTTTAATCTTCTTGAATGATTAGGAAGATATCGATAAATTCATTTGATGTATTACACAACAAATATGTTGCTCAAAGACTGACTTTATTCGAGATCAGGAGATATGAGGCCAGTGACAAATTACTGTGTAACAGATGCCCTTTAAAGCATGAAGGCTGAGAGAGTGGGATGGGTGAAATTATTTACGAAATCATAACCGAAGCGGAACACCATCGCTGAGAACCTGCAAGCGCAAGTACAACTAATATATCTGATAGTGAAATACATGTAGTCTAGGCCTGGGTGAAGCCATCCAAAAAACATATAAAGCTTGGTTTGTGGTATGGATGCGACCACTCAGTCAACAAAACCGTATATAAAGATAGAGGTATCGTCGCAGCCATCCATAAAGACTTAGGTATGGTCGCAACCATCAAATCATAGAGTCATGTATGCAATCACGAACTAATCCACGCAACCTGAACTTATGTTATCTTAGTCCAGGGTCTTGAATCCTAACAGATCAAAGTACAATTTCTAATATGCAAATATATTTGTTGAAGTTGAGTATACTTGAAAATCGCTTCATTACCGACCAATGATGTAAACCATTAACAAGTGCGAGAGAGACCACCAGTAATGTCAATGGTTCTCAAGGTACTTGAAGTACAATCCACGAAGTGTGAAGAATGATCTAGAGTTGAGAACTCGTGGAATCACTTGATCAAACACCAATAATGCAAGGTTGTTGTTGAATGTGAGGAACTTGCCATTGAGGCATGCAAACTCCAAGGTACCGAAAGGAATCTCTAGATCAACTTCCTGGATAATGAATTGGTGTCGATAGGAAGTGACCCGTCGCAGAAGGGCCATAATGTTTCCCACATTAGTGACAGGAGACAAGGAACATAATGAAGATGGATGAAATAGAGAATCATAGGAGGAGGTAAGGGTGCAAACTGCAGAAGGATTAAACTCTTGAACATATCGGTGACACAACTCTGGAAGGTGGCAACATTTTGGCACCAAGGGATCAAAGGTCTGACGGAGACAACAAGGATCAAATGGAATGAGGCAAAATGGAAAACCCAAACCTCGGAAGGCCAACAACGATGTGAGGATGTCCCAAACCTGGCGAGAAGCAAAAATGTCAATGTTCCAGAGTGACTAGCTGCCATAGGTAACCAATGGAAGATTTCCAAATTTCCTCCCAACATTGCTGGCGAGTACACCAATTATTTTTGAACTACAAGCTTGAAGGGGATAACATATGATTGTGGTATAAGTTCATCTTTTAGACAGATCCAACCTAATGAAATTTTAACGAGCCCTAGGGAGGAGAACCTCGGGTCTCATCATGGTGATGAGTCCAATGTTGTCAAGGTTTAATGAGTCTAACATAGGTAAAACTCGAAGTCTTTTTCACATTTAGAGAGTTTTAAAAAGACATGGAAAAGAAAACTCCAGGGGGGGCATTTTTCGTAAGATTGTGTCTCTCAAGCCTAGAAAGGTAGAAAACAATACTTGACAGAACCGCTTGACCATTTCAGTCAAGGAATACTTTTCATAAATAGTGTTTCCAGTCTGAAAAAGTAGAAAAACTATTGGAGAAATGAAGTTTTGTAACCAAAAATGATCTTGAAACGACAATAGACCACCCATCTTTTCATTTTTAAATTGTCGAAAAAGAGGTGAAAGTGAACAACCATTTTTATTTTCTTTAACGGGACTTCAAAAAAGGGAAAATGCTCGACAATCTTTTCATCTTTTACGAGTAAAAAAAGAGCTTAAAGAGGACTCGTGGGAAATTTCACGGTATGTACCAAGCATGCATCAACCAGAACTCATATCCGTCACACTTTTTCCTGCACATAAACCCAAGTGTAAGATCTATTCGACAAAGATACACGCTAAATATTAGAAAAAACTAAGTTAAAACCCTAAACCCATAAACTATAGGAAACCCCAAAACCTATAGTTAAAAACCCTAAAATTTCAAAAAACGTTTATAGAAGGGCTATGGTAAAAATCATATTTACATTGGTTTGAGTTTTTAACCTTGGCAATTTTTTAACAAAACGTACCTGTGCAATTAGAGGTCGATTTCTATAGTTGGGGTCATTCATTCTGCGCCATACTTTCGCCAAGTAAGTATCTTACCGCTGCCATTGTGTTTTCATTGCTTTTAGTTCTAAATTCATGCATTTTGGCTGAGTTGGGAAGGATTTTCTGTTCCAAGAAGTTGCCTTGGTCATCACAAAAGTCCCCTACAGGGTCACGACTACTGAAAATTTAAAACATGCCAAAATTGCATCGTCGCAGGAAACACATGTATCCCTAAGATGATCCGAGAAAAGGTAAACTATCAAATTTGACCATCGTAGCTGTTTTAGAAACATCTGCAATGAGCGCAACAAACATAAAATTTTAATTTTTACACCATTTTAGAAGATGAAAGCGACTCAAACAAGATCTAATCAGTTGATATTTGCATTCACGGTGCAAAATGGTGTTTGCATCGCAAGAACACATGCACAATGCCGATGACAAAAGAGGTTCAATGGATCCCTAATGTATGCAGGTTCTTCTGAACTGTGGATTACTGAAATTCTTCTGTACGCCCCTTTTACGAGCGCAATTGGACTTGCTAGATTTCTTGATTCACTCATGGAACCTGATAGAGGGTAAGTTTATAATCCGGGGGCAGGAGGTCGAGTTTGACATGACTGACATATATCTCCTCACTAGCTTATCTTGACGAGGGGAGAGACCTCGCATGGGCGGTGTGTGGGTCCTCGAAGAGTCTCTAGATATGTTGATTGCACAAGTGTGCTCGGGGGCATGCAAATCACCCATTAGCGGGAAACTACAGATCCCAATAGTGAATGATTTGTCATTGCATGTTCTATTGTTTACGATCATGAGAGCAGCAGGCTCTCAGGCTTAGCACAAGGTGACTAAAACCAAACTGCGATTGGCTTTAGATTGCCTCAACCCTACCATGTATGACTGGGCTGAGGCAATGTCTCTGAATATGAAGTGGTAGCTGACCAAGTGCCAGCGAGGGGAGACAAAGTAGTTCGGATATGGTTCCATTTTGGTACTGCTCATGCTAGAGCGGGTACCAATGCTTCAATTGTAGGATATGGAAGTCCCATTGCCATGACCACGACAGACTAAGATCACTAGGTGGTCCCTGGTGATGCCACGAGAAGATGGTGGCGAGCCAGTATCATAGGGTCCTGTCTTCATGGAGTGGCTGCATCGTTAGTAGGTATTTGTTAAGGACTGGCCCTATGTAGGTATAGAATTCAGAGGAGATCCAAATATGCTGCTTCCACCCAGAGAGCAGTGGGATGAGAGAGGTAACACACTTGGATAGACCGCTACACTGTTAAATTTCAGTTTTTCGTTTTATATTGTTTTTGGATTTTAAATGTGTATGTCGAATAATTATGTTTAATTTTGCAGACGCTGGACTTGAGAGACTGGTGGGTCTCACTCCTACAACCTAGAGCAGAGAGAACAAAGAGCTTGCTCTGCCACCTCCAGGTAGTGATGCAGAGGAGGAGATAGCCTAGAACTTAGAGGGCTTGACCGAGGGGATCTCAGACTATAGAGGGTTCAAAGAGATCCCACGACAATACCAGCGGCACATCGCGGGTGTGTCGAATAGGATTCACAAGCTACTCAGAAGAGTAGTTCGAGCAGTGGTCTGCTATAGAGAGTAGAACGCACCACAGTAGTTTCCTAGGTTCCCTTATCTAATGTTTTGAGAGACATGTGTCTCGGATGTAAGTTGAACATATACATTATTTTTTGACCACCTCGATGCACCACACAATATATAGCTATCTATGTTTTATTTATTGTGTCTGAGTACTTGCATATAATGTTTTTTTATTATAAATTGCGTAAATGTTTGTCTAATACATGATTTGCTAATGCATCAGCTAACGTGTTTAACCTTAAAGGAATGTGTTGATATGTAATACAATCAAAATGTCTCTCTAGTAAGCAAACATGCCAATACAATCTTAAAATTTGTGGGTTTTTGATGGAATAACACATGTTAAGTTGAAGAACAACAAGTTGAGAGTCCAGATTCACAACCAATGCACGAATATTGAGGTTAACAACCTTAGCCAATAATTCAATGACGATGCTATATTCAATGACATTGTTCATGGTACACCCTAGAAAAACACCTTGAAGGTCTACTAACTCACAGTGAGGATCGTAGATCACCCATGCCACGGAGGAAAGATTCCATGTACTGCGACATGCACCGTCAGCAAAACCGATATAAGGTGCATTAGACATCTTCACAAGAAGTAAAAAGACACAATAAGTGGAAATAACACCCACACACCAAGCCACACATGCACACGCTAAAAACACACGTATGTACACAACAAATGCACGAAAACGCATGCATAATATTTTTTCAGATAAAGCTCATTTCGGGGATTATCGAGAGGATTTCCTTCGTATTCAATTAGCTCATAGGCCCCTTTCTGTAAAATGCATTTCACAATATAAGGCCCATGCCACATTGGTTTGAATTTGCCTACCCGCAGCTTATCATTTGCTTGATCGTACAGTAGGACTAAATCTCCCTCAATAAAAGAACAAGGAGAAACAATTTGATTGAAGTGAGTTTTCACTCTCTTCTTCTATGCTTCGATGACTAAAGAGGCGAGTTGACAGGTCTTGTTTCGCTGCTCTAGGTAAAGAAGGCATTGTTCTACAGGAGTAGTATTCGGGAGCAATTCAATAGCTAAATTGAGAGAAGGTATCTTGCATTCAATTGGAAGGGTAGCCTCCAGACAATAAACAAATTGAAATGGTGTGAATCCAGTGGCATCCTTCACTGAGGTACGGTAAGCCCATAAGGTGGAAAACAACATCAGATGCCAATTAGACTTATGCATTCAAATGGTACGCTGAAGCATCGTAACCAACACCTTGTTGATAGCTTCGACTTGGCCATTAGCCTGAGGGTAATAAGGCATCGAACTATCGTGACACAAGCCTAATTGCGTCGTTAACTCATTCATCATGTGACTGCGGAAATGAGAACCATGATCAGTGACAATAGCCTGAGGGACTCTGAACCGAGGAATCACATGATTGAATAAGAACCGGGCAGCTATCTTATCGTCATTGGACAATGTAGGCATCACTTCGGCCCATTTTGTAAAATAATTGACGGCAACGATAATATACCCATGTCCCCCGACCTAGCGAGGGTTATAGATCATAAAATCAATGCTCCATTTAGCAAAAGGGACAATGGTAATGACAGGATGCAAGGGGGATGGTGGCACACACATCTTCCATTGGTAAATTTGGCGCATGTGACAGGAACAGACAGCGAGAATGCAATCCTTAAAAATAGAGGGCCAAAAATAACCAGCGCGGAGGATCTTTTGGGTAGTAGCATAACCAGACATGTGACCACCATAGGCACCAGAGTGGCAGTCATTCAAGACTCATTCATCTTCCTCGAATGTCAAACAATGACATAGAATTGAGTCAACACCGAGACAGTACAAGGTGTCCCCCACAATACGATAAGGTTGAGAATGGTGACGAATACGTCGTCGAGCATCCTTAGATAAATCAGGATGGAAGGAAGATGTCTGGAGGTAGACAATAATGTCACCATACTAGGGATCAAGGGCACTAATCAAGATAAGGGTATTGTCTGGAATGCAATCCCCTAACTGAGAGGGAGCAGTAGCAGATGAAAATGAGAAAATCAATTCAGCGAAGACAAGGGACTTCTTGGACTTGGTAGTAGTAAACTCCAAGTTGAACTCTTAAAGGATAACGATCCATTTCAAGTACTTTCCCCCCAGCAATTAACGTGACAAGATATATGTCATCAGGTTGCAATCGGAAATCACTGTCGTTGTGTGCAAAAAAATATAGTGACGGAAACGTCGGACAGTGTGAATGGTTGCGAAGGCGAGTTTCTCAACATAAGCATATCAACTTTCAATGTCAAGGAGGTTGTGGCTAAGATAATAGATAACATGCTCAGAACCATCATCGTCGTTTTGAAACAAAACCATGTCAATAGTGATATTGGCAGCGGAGAGATAAAGCATATAGTCATGATGGTAATCAAGTGGATGCAATAATGGAGTAGAAATAAGGAGTGCCTTGAGTTTCTCGAATGACTCTTGGGTGGTGTCATCCCAAACAAAGGGAGTGTCACACTTTAGGAATCGCATATAGCCTTTAGCATTCTCGACATAATTAGGAATAAAATGACCTAGGAAATTGGCTTTGCCGTGCAAGCTCTGCAATTGTTGCAATGACGCAGGAGGAGGGAGATTCAATATAGCTTCAACTTTGAGGGGATCTAGAAGAATGCCCTCTTTAGAGACAACAAACCCGAGGAGTATGCCAGATTCGACGTAGAAGACACACTTATGTGGAGTCAGATGAATAGGGTGATGTCGACAGCGAAGAAAAATTTCGCGGAGGTGGTTCAGATGGTCAGATCGTTTAACTGAATGAGCTAGGAGGTCATTCAGATATGGCTAAATAATGTGATGGATGTCATGAAATGCGTAGGACATTGCACACTAGAAGGTAGCACCGACATTTTTAAGGCTTAAAGGAAGCTTCTTGTAAGAAAAGGTAACCCACGGGCAGATGAAGGAAATTTTGTGTTGATCAGCAGGTGAAATATTAATCTAGTTGTAACTAGAAAAGCCATCCATAAATGAGTAGGTTTCACTCCCACCACAATTGTCGATGAGCTGGTCGATAAAGGGCATAGGATAATTATCCTTTAGTCATGCACGGTTGATATCATGATAATCAACACAGACCCTAATAGTGCCCTACTTTTTGGTCACGAGGACAATATTAGGGACCCAGTCAGTTAGTGGGATAGGGTAAATAACCCTTGACTTGAGAAGTTTTTCAACTTCTCCCTTAATAGCCGCGGCTTTTCTCGGGTGGACAGGGTGTAAACATTGTCGAACAAGCTTGGAACCAGGATACATAGGGATCTCATGTACCATGATACTAGGGTCAATACCGAGCATTTCTTCATATGAACAAGAAAAAACGTCGCGAAATTCTTTTAATAGATCGGTATAAAGCCGAATCTCCTCTGGAGTACAGGTAACTCCAATGTGGATATTCTCAATAACCCCTAGTTTGACAGAGATGTCGATTGGCATAGTTTGCATAATATTCCCCATATTTCCTTCAGAGAAAACTTCATGAATTTGAATAGGCATCTGAAGGGGCTGTAAGGGGATAGAGGAAGCAAACTTCTCTAGACAGGTATTCATGGCCCCATGGCTTGGGAGAAACGACGAGCAATGGTGATGATTGAACCAAGGAGGCTCCTCGAAAGACATAGTCTCTAAAATCGCTTCATTGGAAGGAAATATTCCCTTTAACAGATCTAAGGAAACACTATCTCTGAGCCAAGGGGATTGTACATACATGTTGAGAGGCCTACTTGATGGAGCAGGATCGGAGGATGAAGTCGGTGAGGAAACAATTTCGACATAGTTGAGCTCGGTAGGACTCAACAACATGACGTCACCCCAGGAGTCTACCTGATCGATAGGCGGGACTACCCAAGGATCAGAATGGATATAAGTCATGTTAATGAGGGAAATGTCGAGAGGTGGGAGTGAAAAGACAACCATAAGGGAAGGATCTTTGAAAAGTCCAATGTGTACACTTCCATAAGGAATGGAAGTATGCTCCACAAATGGTATGTTGCAATCCGAAGAGGGGAAAGCAAAGAAGGACAATTGATCAACCATGAAAATTTTCCCTTGGTGGGGAAAGTGAAGGACATGGAATAGAGATGAGGCCATAGCACGCATAGCATATGTCTAGCTTCATCCTAACAAAAGATTGTAATTCAATTTTCCATCAACAACTTCGACTTCAACCTCAACTATCTTCCGCACTAGGGTGATGGGCAAGCGTGGGAGGATACCAAATGGACGGGAATAGCTTCCATCGATGGCTTCTAAAGTAATAGGATATTGACTCAACATTGGGGAACCGATGGCCTTACAACAAGCAATAGACATGATGCAAGTGGAGGCACCCTCATCAACAATAGTGCAGTAAATATTCTTCGATTTAATGATGACTTGAATGAGGAAAGCAATATAATGAGGTAATCATGGTACACAATTGTCAAGATCGAAACTAATTAAATCTGAATCGGCTGGGTCATTGCCACCAATGGCTGATAATAGAGACTTCCTTTGGGAGGGACAACTCTGGAGGACTTCCAAAGCGGACATAGCCGAAGGAGCTTGGGCTAAGTCCTCAACAATGCTATAGTGTTGTTTGGCATATGTTACGTCATGTCAGAATGGGCCAACACAATACCTAATATTGAATACATTATATCTTTGCATGTCAGTAAAAGAGATCTATTTTCATAAGGAAGACATGATGTGGATGTCTCCATGAATAGAATCATGCACATGTTAACCATTTTGGTATAAAAATAATCGTCAGGGTCGATGTATGACACAAAGTGCCCATGCATTGACTGGATCTAAACATCAAGTAGTTTTGAACCATGAATGAATGGTAAGTGAGCATCTTCGGGGTTATACATTGCATGCAAGTCATGGAAGTAATGGCGCAGTATACATATGGACATTTATGTTTGACTGGATGAGGCACAACATTCCAAGTAGCATGCACAAGTGTTGGGGTAAATGTCTAGGGAGTAACTTGTGGGGTTAAAGTCCATGCATATGACATGCAAATAACATATGGTGGCACAAGAGTGTTGAAACCTAGAGTCTCAAGTGGTACTTATGTTAATACATATGTTGATATGTTCCATGTTGAACACACATATATATATTTCATGGCACATGTGATTAGAAAAACTTTAGGATATATATATATATATATATATATATATATTATATATATATATATATATATATATATATATATATAACTAACCTCTAATATATGGTTTGTGTAAGGATAACCGTGAGTAAATTACATAGATGTGATGCTTGGTCGCATCATAATACAATGGACCACTATTATATACATATATACACAAAGTGTGTGTGTGTGTGTTTTATAGGACACAATGCCCTGAAAGGAAAGGATTAACGTGGGTGAGTTGTAGTCTGTAAATTATGTTAAATACATGGAGTTACATGTATATACAAATAAATAGTTATGAACAAAACTATAATGAATCGGTATGGATAGGGGCACCGTAGTAAAATGCTAAGCCACATGGAAGAAAAGAGGAAAATGGATTTTTTCTAAAAGAGTGTATCTCAAGAACAAGGAGTTCAATTTGGACGAAACTAGAAAAAGGAAACATGATTTCTTTAACTATATTAGAGAAAATGTTAAACATAGTGGAAACTTCATTGAGATAAGTGTCGTGTATAAAGGTGGTATTACAGTATCAAGGTTCAATACTTGGCCTAGATGGGCTCTATCATGGGAAAGTAACAACCATCTCTTGCATAGGAATATCATGTTGATTTCAGAGAATTAACAAGACAAATACTTAGGTGTTAAAATTCAGACAAAGATTATTTGAGTATATGTATGACTGATAGGGTTACTCTATGATTTGGGTATGTAGAATGCTACATACCCAAATCATAGAGTAACCCTATCAGTCGTACATATACTCAAATAATCTTTGTCTGAATTTTAAAGACCTAAGTATTTGTCTTGTTAATTCCTCTAAAATCAACATGATATTCTATGCGGGAGATGGTTGTTACTTTCCCATGATAGAGCCCATCTAGGCCAAGTCTTGACCTTGATGCTCTAATACCACCTTTAAACACCCCACTTATCTCAATGAAGTTCCACTATGTTTACCATTTTTTCTAGTATAGTTTAAATAAATCATGATTTTTTTTTTTTAATTCGTCCAAATTGAACTCCTTGTTCCTGAGATGCACTCTTTTAAAAAATTCCATTTCCTCTTTTTCTGCCATGTGGCTTAGCATTTTACTATAGTTCATATATATAATATATATAATATATATATCACAACACACACACACACACACACACACACACACACACACACACACCACACAAACACACACACACACGATGACTATGTGATATTATGTATTAACGCTAATAATTGTTGATTTAATGACATAAATGTGTCGATATGGGTTGTTTGTTCCAACCAACTTGCCATAACAGTGTTTTAAAAGCAGTACCATGGACATGATTTATTGTTATTTATTTATATCATCTTGTTTCAAATTATTTTGTGTGTATGATAATGGATTATAAGAAGTAAAAGATAGTACAAGACACAAGGATGTGGACTAGAATGGTGCAATATAGTTCGGATTAGTCACAACATAGAAGTGAAGTGGCGAGGACAAACGAAGAAGAAAGATCAATTGGACAAGGGACTAGGGTAAACTCTGTTGATTTTAGGGATACTTTGAGGATCCTAAGGAATGAGGTTAGAAGCTTCAAGGTAGAGAATGAAAGGCTAGAGAGAGATTAAGAGAGGTAGGCTAAGATAGATGCAACCATTTTTCAAATCCTCTCATAATTACAAAGACAAAGGCAACATGACCTAGGGATATTCATAGAGAAGGGAGAAGTTGTTGGGAGTCAGAAGAGAAACAAAAATGGATTAAATGGTAGTATATCTAGGAAAAGGCATAGGCAGGAGAGTGAAGACACTATGACAGGAAGTGCACCATTGAGTACCCCATAAAGAAGAACTATCACTTATGTGTATCTTTTTAGTAGACCTTCCAACTCTACTACTAGGAGGCATCATCATCATTCTCATCACCATCATTAGAAAACGAGAGAAAGAGACCATATGCCCAAAGAATTTAAGAAATCCAAGCCACCCACATTTGATGGAGACATGAAGAAATATGAATATGTGGAATCTTAGTTGCTTGTCATAAACAAATTCTTCAAAATCCATGACTATTCAGATAATATGAAACTTGAGGTTTCCACCTATGGTTTGAATAGAAAAATATATATTTGGTGGGAGGATCTAAAGAATGTTCTAGGCATAACTGAGGAGAATTTAACATGGAGTGGGATTGAAAATCTCTTTAGAGATCGATTTTTATTAGGTAGATATTATGACAACAAGGAAAAAGGAATTCTATGAGCCAGAAATGGCCAAGCTGTCAGCTGAGGAGTACATTACCAAATTTTTGGAATTGTTGAGAATCGATATATGTGTCATATCACAAATATGAGAACGAAAAAGTTTAGATAATTATTAGTGGGTTTCCCATGGCATTCAGAGACATAATTAAACTATTGGAACCCCAAAAATTGAAAGATGCCATTAAAAATTTAAAACACTACTATAAGGAAGAAAAACACACACCATAAATTGAGAATGAATGGAAGGAAAATAATAACATTGGACATAAAAAGAAATGGCCCAAGAAATTTGTAGAAAATAAGGAAAGAAGAAACCCAACCAACACAAATTGATTTCAACAAAAAATTAGACCAGCTACCAAAAGTAATGGTTATCATCCAACATCAGAGAAACCCATGCAAAGGGTAAAGAATGATTAAAATGACATATCTATGGTGAAAATAACCAAAAAAGAGATTGCCCACACTAGAAAAATGTAGGGACAAAGATTTATAACACCTGAGAATCTCGCTTAGTTGGTGATATGGCTCAAGGTTTTCCTAGAATTTACATAGCCGTGGACAATCACTAGGAGTACCACCAAGCATCCATCATTGAGATGGAAGGTAAGTCATGTAGTCTATTTGTTTCCATTTTAATTGATCTTAGTTCTAACTACGACTATATTAGTCCTGATATTGGAGAAAAATGAAATTTATCTAAGAAATTGAATGCAAAGCCATGGTTGTTCAATTGGAAATAGGAACAAAGATAAAAAAAATAATCATTGGGTGAAATCATGTGCATATGAACTGAGTGGCATGTCCACAACTACAAATTTGAATTTAATTCAATTGGGTGCATACAACATATTATTGGGCATGGGTTGGATATGTATGGACATAAGAAAAGTGGATTTTTTTGAAAAATCTATTGAATTCCTAGACGATGTTGAAGAAATAAAAACAGAATAGGGCAAGGGAAAGAAAATTTTAGTGAGGCGGAACATAGCAGTGCATGCCAAACATAGTTGTTGGAATGGCTACAAATTATTTGCCATGCAAATTTTCAGTAGTGAAAAAGCTAATGACAATTTTGGGTAAGAGGAAATCAATATGTTGAGGAAGTGTCATGTATTGCAATAGTATGGGGCCGTTTTTTTAGGAGATATTCTAGGTCTACCTCCCTATAGCAACGTTGATTTCTCTATTTGACTAGTGCTGAGAATAGCTACAACATCCAAGGCACCATACCAGATGAGTATGCCTGAGTTGGGTGAGTTAAAACTACAATTGAAGGAAATTCTTGATAAAGGCTATATTCAGCCAAGTGTGTCACTGTGGGGAGCTCCATTATTATTTGTGAGGAAAAAGGATGGGATGATCTGACTCTGTATTTTTATTATAGGAAACTAAATAAAGTAAGAATTAAAAAATGGTATACATTTCCATAGATTGATCGCTTATTTGATCAACTCAGGGGAGATACATTTTTCTCCAACATCGATTTAAGGTATGGGTATCATCAAGTGCACATCAAAGAAGAAGATATTCATAAAACCACTTTTCAGACAATATTTCGGCACTATAACTTTTTAGTGGTACCCTTGGGGATTACTAACTCCCCTGCATGTTCATGATCTTAATGAACAATGTGTTACATTCTTATTTGGAAAAATTTGTGGCTAACAATGAAATTGTGAATGAGGTCAGATCATTCATGGGATTTGTAGGTTATTACATAAGGTTCATCATAAACTTCTCCAAGATAGGCCATCCTATCACATCCTTGTAGAGAAAGAGAAAGAAATTTGTATAGATAGCGCAATGTGTAGTAAGCTACAAGTAGTTTAAGAAGTTACTCACTAGTGCACCAGTGTGGAGGATTGCATATTCATACAAGTATTTTGTGGTTTATATAGATGCCTGTAAGGAAAGACTAGGTGGAGTCTTGATGCAGGAAGGAGATGTAGTTTTCTATGAGTCATGAAAATTAAATGAGCATGAGGCGAATTTTGTAGCTCATGATCTAGAGCTAGCTACTATTATTCACACACTGAAGATGTGGAGGCATTACCTCCTTGGTAGGAGATTGGAAATCATGACATGTCATAGTCGCCTCAGGTATTTGTTTGGTCAACGTAAGTTGGACACAAGACAAACTAGGTGGATGGCCATACATAGAAATTTCAATTTTGAGATCAAGTACATCAAAGGTAGAAACATTAAGGTTTTTAATGCACTTAGTAGAAGGGTTCAATTGAATCACCTAGCATCCATAATATCTAATGAGGTGGAGTTGGTGAAAAGGGTCAAAATGTAGAACAACATGATATGAAATATCAACAAGTGAAGGAAAATATACAACAAGATGGTTAGGTTGAGGAATATCATCTCACAGAGGATGACTTAGTTAGGTTAAGGAACCATATTTATGTACCAAATAATGATGATTTGAAGAGGCTCATAGTGAGAGAGTTCCATGTCAAGCCATATAATGGTAATCTAGGGTACCAAAAGACTCTCACAACCATTAAAATGTTTTATTGTTGTCCAAATTTGAAGAAATAAGTGGTTTATTTTGTTACTAAATTAATAGAATACCAACAAGTGAAAGTTGAACATAAACATCAAGTAGGTCTACTGTAGCCCATTCCCATTTGAGAATGAAAGTGGGAGGTGATTTCCATGGATTTTATTGCAATTTTTTTTAGAACCTCTAGTAAACATGATTCAATCATGGTGGAAATTGACAAGTTGAACAAGGTGGCTTATTTTGTGGTGGTCAAATCCACCAATTCAACTAGTGAGGTAGCTCCATTTTTCATAAAGGAGATTGTGAGGTTTCATGGAGTTTACAAGAAATTCATTTCAGATAGATATGTCATGTTCACTTCAATGTTATGGAAGGAAATATTTGCAAGCTTGGGGACAAAATTGGCATTCAATACAGTATACCATCCACAAGTAGATGGGAAAGCAGAGAGGAAAAATAGAATCCTTTAATACATTTTGAGGATGTCTGTGATGCACCAAGCCAAGAGGTGGGAATATTATCTTCCACTTTCTGAATTTGCATATGAAAATGTGTACCAAGAATATATAAATACGACCCATTTGAGTCACTCTATGGGAGGAGTTGCAATACTCCTATCAGTTGGAGTGACTCGAAGAATAGGGTCCTTATTGGACCTGATATGCTCAAGATATGGAGCAACAAATTCATATCATCAAGAATAATTTGAGTGTGCCACCATATAGGAATAAAAGCTATGCATATTAGTGTAGAGTGCATAAAGAGTTCCAAGTTGGGGAACATGTTTACTTGAGAATTAATCCAAAGAAAAGCTCCATGAAGATTAGGTCATGTTCAAAGTTGGCAACATGATATTGTCGGCATTTTAAGATACTTGAAAGGATTATACCAGTGGCCTATAGGATAGCCTTAACTCCATTGGCTAAATTCCATAATGTTTTCCATGTTTGTCTGCTTAAAATATATGTGAACAATTCTAATCATGTGATTGATTGGTTTGTGCTACATGTGGAACTAGAGGGGGAGTTCCAACCAAAGCCATTATGCATCCTAGACAGGAGAAGCCTCACACATTGGAATCAAGCAACAAGAAATTCAAAGTACAATGGAGGCACTTTTTTTAAGTGGAAGCCACTTGGGAAATGGTGGACTCACTGATGGAAACATAATTTTTTTTTTTTTTTTTTTTTTTTTTTTTTTATGATTGAGGAAAATGTGTATAAATTGTAAATATTTTATTGTATATATAAAGCTCCACAAAAGAGCATGTTTGTTTTAAATTATGTTTCCTATGATTCACATGGACAATTAACAACAATTAAGGTGTTCCCTCGGGGGGGGGGGGGTGGTGCGGTTTTTGACAACCGCAAATATGTTTCTGTCATTTATGTAATGTAAATATTTTTGCAAAAAAATAAATATGAGCTGAGTAATGGGACATAGACTCCAAAGCTAGGGATGTTAACTGTTGGAAAAATGTTAAATTATTACTTACAATCGAAAATATAAGTTTCTACATAGTAGCTGATGGCTAAGAAAAAAGGGAATATATGAAATTTCTTTACAATTATGCTTTTACAACAATGGACAAGAAATAGGAGAAAACATTTTGAAAGGAAAAAAAAAAAGATAAGCTTCCAAATGGTATAAATTATTGGCCATTCACTACAACTAATTATAAATAAAAGTTAACAACTTGGAAACAGATAGGGAGGTGGCATAATTTTCATTAGCTAACAAGATTTGTTGTTAGGGAAGCTTTTTGGATGATTCCCAAGGAAAGGACAATTTGAATTGGTGGTAGGGACAATGCAAAAGGAGGTAAGCATGGTTCGAACTAACAAGGGACAAGAAATAACAAGAGGGAAAATCAAATTGTGGTACCTGGAGGATAAGACAAAGTTAGAGTTTTAGTAGGATTAGCACAAAGAACAAGGGAGGCTTGAATTGTTGAGAAAAATATTAGGATCTGAGCTAATGAAGAGAGTAATGAGAAATTAAAACTATGTATAATAGCATTGAAATAGAAAAGAGAATAAATATTGGTTAACAATAAGTCAGGAAGAAAATACTTCTAGGTGAGGAGGTAATTCCCTATTGAATACCTATGGACCAAAGGACGGAGATGGTAATTCTCATAAATATCTAAGGGATCTGGGAAAACTCTTGGAAGATTTTTGGAGGTTTCCTTATTGTATATTTGATTTTTATTTAGTTATGGAGTCCCCAAGTTGGGTAGAACCATAAAGTTCCTACACACTGGTTGATTACAACTCAGTTGGTGGAAAAATCTAGTAGAATATATGAGTTTCTATTTCAACTAGTAGTTGTGCTTAAATCCTTAAGAAGAGGACCCCTCAGTCTATGGAATCTGGCTCGTGGGCGATAGCTGCAAGTGAGGATTGGATACAATTATCTATGGTTGGGCGGAGAGTCATAGTCCTTGATTCAATTGCCAAAAAGTTCCCAAGGTGAGTGATCTTTACGTATTTTCAATAACAATGAATATATGTTGCATTTTTGTACTAAAATGTTGATTATTTATGTAATTTGCATGGTTTATGCTTTCATTGTTTACATGTTTAACTATTAAGTTGGCGTTACTATTTCAATAGTCTTGGAACAATGTATGCTTCAGAGGTAACCAACACGAATGTTCTCTCTTACTGTAGTGAATTGATTTATTTCAATGACAACACCTTCGAAAGAATTATTCATGTCTCTGAGTAGTAATACTAAATGTTTATCTATTTGTAGCCCTATAGATTGTCTATTTCACATAGATATCTTTTCCAAGTCTTTGAGTGGTGTTGTCCAGAATTTGGGTCCATTTTATTCTCTCCAAGCTTAGGTAAAAGTTCATTCTTTGAGATGTCAATGCGAATGAATCATAATATCACTAAGTTATTTTTAATATTTTTGTGCCCTGATCTTGTGGTAGAATACGATTTATGTTATGTCTCATTTCATATGACAATAAATATGTATTAAAGAAAAATAAGTTTGATTTTAGTCAAACAAATTGTTGTAGTTATTGTTGTAGACTTCTTGCCATTATAATGCTTCATATATGTGTTATGGAACTTGTTGAAGGAAAATATAAGACATTTCTCTATCTCGACATGTTACAATTTTTTGGTGTTAAATCCTAGTGATGCTATGTTTTTTTGGGTGGAAATTCATGGATTAGAAGTAGCCTCAAAGGCAGACTCCATGATCACTATTTCATTCTTGGTGGAGATGCTTTGTGGCATTGGGCATGGACCACCATATATATATATAATATATATATATATAATATATATTATATATATATATATATATATATATATATATATTATACATAATATATATATATATATACACACACAAACACACACACACACCTATGTTGGAGGTAATGAGCTTATTAGACATCACAATAGTAATGTCAATGATATAGTTATAGCTGAAAGGTAATTTTAATTTTGGGCAGAATCAAGCCATGTTTAAGAGTCATTTCACCCATAAACTCATGTAATGACTAAGATACCTCATTGTTTAGCAAGTGAAAATCCCCATGCTGATTGTGTTACCTTAAGTCCAGGGTTTAACACATGAGTCCAACTGAGCTACTTGATAATTTTTTTTGTCGCATCGAGCGTGACCATGAAAACATGCCATAAATACAAACTGTGTTACAACATTGAAACCATCTTATATCCTTGAATTAAAGGTTATCACTTTGGAGTTGGGGTCAGGAAAGGAAAATTTTAGGGGCTAATATTTGGAAGTAGGTTAATTTTTGATACCTTTTCCAAAAAATCAATTCACTAATTTTCATTTTTCTAAAAATTACTTGCACAAATTGTATAGTAAAAAAGTATTTTAGTAAAAAAATTCCAAAATTTTATATAGAGACTATATAAAAATATTAGAAATTTTAATATTTTTTGCAAAAATATCACCAAACATTTATAGATTTCATATTATGGAGTAGTGAGTTTTCAATGTTTCTAAACTGGAAAGAAATTTTCATCTTAAAAGGTTGATGGTGGGGATAGCTTTAATATGCAATATACAATATATATTATACAATGTGCATGGGGCACACATAGTTTGAATCTACAATGATATTTTAACACACCAAATTAACAGTAGGATGGACCACCTTCTGGTGATGTCAACAAACAAGGAGTATACCTCACTCACCATTGATCTCAACCCACAACTTCCAACTATCAAATATGTGATATGTGGGATAGTGGGGTCTGACAAATGTTAGCGTCGTGTCAAAAAAATCGAACATAATACCTAATATTGAATAGATTATATCCTAGCATAGTAATGCAAAATTTTTGTATTCATAAGGCAGACATGTTGTGGAGGTGTTGATAAATGGAATTGTGCACATGTCGACTAAGATATTTCTAAGGAAAATATTAGGATCTGAGCTACTAAAGATAGGAATGAGAAATTCAAATTGTGTGAAATAGCATTGAACTAGAGAAGAGAAGAAATTTTTCTTAGCAGGAAGTTAAGAAGAAAATACTTCTAGTTGAGGAGGTAATTGCCTCTCAAATCCCTATGGACCAGAGGTTGGAGATGGCAACTCTCAAAAATATCTGAGGGATAGGGTGGAGGAATTATGCCTAATAAAACTCCTGGAAGATTTTTAGAGTCTTCGTTGTTGTATATTTGATTTTCATTTAGTTATGGAGTCCCCAAGTTGGATAGAACCATAAATTTCTTGTGCATTGGTTAATTACAGCTCAGTTGGTAGGAGGAGTTAGTAGAATATCTGAGTCCCTAGTTCAACTAGAAGTTGTGCAAAAATCCTTGAGAAAATGATCCCTTAGTCTTTGGTATTTGGCGCGGGGCGATAGTTGCAATCCAGGACTGACTATATCTATCTATGGTTGGGTGGAGAGTCATAGTCATTGACTCAATTGCCCAAAAGTTCCCAAGGTAATTTTTCTTTATGTATTTTCAATAACAATGAATATATGTTGCATTTTTGTACTAAAATGGTGTTTATTTATGTAATTTGGACGATTTAAGCTTTTATTGTTTACATTTTTAACTATTAAGTTGTTGTTACTATTTCAATAGTATTGGAACAATGTATGCTTCAAAGGTAACCAACACAGATGTTCTCTCTTACTACAGTGACTTGATTTATTTTAGTGACAACACCTTCTAAGGACTAATCATGTCCCTGAGAAATAATAATGATTTTTTCTCTCTTGCTAGCCCTTTAGATTGTCTATTTCACATCGATATCCTTCCCAAGTCTTTGAGTGGTGTTGTCCAGAATTTGGGTCAACATTTTATTCTCTTTAAGGTTAAGTAAAAGTTGATTTTTTGAGATGTCAATGGGAAGGCATCATAACCTCATTAATTATTTTTAATATTTTAGTGCCCTGGGCTTGTGGTAGAATATCATTTAGGTTATGTGTCGATTCATATGAACATAAAAATGTATTGAAGCAAAATAAGTTTGATTGCAGTTGATCAAATTGTGTAGTTATAGTTGTAGATTGCTTGTCATTATAACACTTCATATATGTGTTATAGACCTTGCTGAAGGAAAATAGAAGATATTGCTATATCATGACATGTTACAATTTTTTTGTGTTAAATCCTAGCTATGCAATGGTATTGTGGGTGTAAATACATGGATTAGAAGTAGCCTTGAAGGCAGACTCCATGATCACTGTTTCATTCTTGTTGGGTAATGCTTTATGGCATTGGGCATGGACCACCATATATATATATATATACACACACACACTCACACACACACCTATGTTGGAGTAATGGATTTATTACCCATCACAATAGTAACTTCAATCATATAATTGTAGCTAAAAGGGAATTTTAATTTTGGGTAGAAACGAGGCCATGTTTAAGAGTCATTTAACCCATGAACTCATGTAATGACTGAGTTACCTCATCATCTAGCAAGTGAAGATCCCCATGGTAATTATGTTACCTTAACTGTAGGGTTTAACACTTGTCCAACCGAGCTTTTTGATGATTTTTTCCCTGCATTGAGTGTGACTATGAAAACATGCCATAAATACATGGCGTATTATAACATTGAAACCATATTATATCCTTGCAAAGGCAGCTCCAAAGATCTGCTCCATAGAAGAGGAAGTTCATAAAGCTAAGCTGGGGTCTGGGGTTAATAAAGATCAGCTGGGGTTAGCGTTGGGTCCAATAAAAACCCAGGCTCCTTCGCATTAAGCGTTAGCACTTTGGAGTTGGTGTTATTGGGAAAACTAGTATTCCTATAGAATACTAACCCTCTAGGTTTGGCAGCTACCCTAGAAACAACAATTTAAAGCAATTCAATGATTTATTCTATGTGTAACACATAAGAGAATGATAATGGAACCAACTTGGAACTTCTGCTTAATCCCTTGCTTGCTCTCTCTCCCCCTTGACAGATCCTGCAACTCCTCTCCATACTTAACCTGCTTGGAGAGTACTTGCACAAGTACAGCAACAAAGAACCGTAAAAGCATCATGATATATTACAACATTAACATTACAGAATCAGATATATAATGAACAAATGATAGGATTCACAAATGATAACATTCACAATTGCACAATCATATGGAAGAAAACTTGAATAACTTTATTAATAGAAGGGAGAATTACAACCCAATGGTTTGATAAAGCATCATCCTTCCAGCTTCAATCCTTCTTCACCTCATGAAATAGCAAGATCACACCAACAATACAATGCTCCTTCCTCAATTACAAACTATCAACACTTACTTGCAATTCACAATATTCCAACCTCTAGATCTCTTGAATTGGAGATCCATTTATAAATGTGTGCAAGGGTGTGAATCATCCATGGGGTTTAATTAGTGTCATTACACTTGTTACAATTGGTTCCACTTGGAGATTTCTTAGATCCATTATTCATCCTTGGGCGAATTCAAAGAGGCAAGTGGCACAGGAGAAGTTTCTAGAAGATTCCATGAGCAACCACCTAGCAAACTGTCTCAGACATTTGTCCATCCTCGTCCATCACACCCTATAGAAGGCCTAATTAATATGCATTGCACCCTCGCAGTGTACCACTCAGTATGCATCACACCCTGCGAGTGGAGCAGTCAGTATGGTTTAATTTAGGCCATTTTTGGATGATTTCTCAGGTGGAATTTTTGGGGAATGATGTATTCAGATGACTATGTTATTTTAGGGCATGAAAGAACTCTTTTAGGGGTTGATGAGCCCTAGTTTATTGACATAAAAGTTTTGGGTTGATGTGCCCAAATATGTCTATAATAGTTGGTATCAGGAAAGAAAAATTTTAGGGGCTAATATTCGCAAGTAGGATAATTTTCCATACTTTTTTTTCGAAAAGAATTCACTAATTTCCATTTTTTCTAAAATTTATTGGCCAAAATTGTATTGTATAAAATTGTTTTAGCTAAAAAATCAGCAAAATTTTATATAGAGTCTCTACAAAAATATTAGAAATTTAAATATTTTTACAAAAACATTGCCAAACATTTTATAGATTGCAGATTATGGAGTAGCGAATTTTTTCAATGTTTCTAAATTTTAAAACAAATTTCCATCCTTTAAATTTTCCCCTAGGGTAAGGCCCAACACAATTGAAGTTTTATCTATTATTGATGTATCAGCCGACACCTAAAAATGAAATACATATATAGAGTCTGTGTCAAGGTCAATGTAGTCAAAGCGGTAACTGTTACCAGTGTATTTGACTGATCTATAATATATATATAATAATATATATATATATATAATATTATATAGATGAGAGAGAAGAGGAGAGAGAGAGAGAGAGAGAGAGAGAGAGTGAGAGAGAGAGAGAGAGAGAGAGAGATACATACAATGTGCATGGGGAAGATAGAGTTTGAATCTATAGTAAGGTTTTAACACACAAGATTATTGGTAGGAGGGACCTCCTTCTGTTGATGTAAGCAGAGAAGGAGTATACCTCTCTGACCACTGATCTCAACCTGGAAGTTCCAATTGTGCTAGATGTGTGATGTGTGGGACAGTGGGGTCTAACGCATGTTAGTTTTGTGTCAAAACAATCCAACAAAATACCTAATATTGAATACATTATATCTTATCATAATAATACAAGAGTGTTGTATTCATAAGGTAGAAATGATTCAGATATGTCAATAAATGGAATCATGCACATGTCGACTATGATATTGCTGAGGAAAATATTGGGATCCGAGTTATTGAAGAGAGGAATGAGAATTCAAAATTTTCAGAATAGCATTGAACTAGAGAAGAGAATAAACTATGGTTAGCAGGTAGTGAGGAAGATAATACTTCTAGGTGAAGAGGAATTTATTCTCAAATCCATATGTACCATAGGTTAGAGATGGTAATTTTCAAAAGTCTCTGAGTGATAGTGTGGAGGAGTTACTCCTCGAAAAAATTCCAGAAGGTTTCTGGAGGGTTCCTTGTTCTATATTTGATTTTTATTTAGTTATGGATTCCCCAAGTTGGATAGAACGATAAAGTTCCTATGCACTGTTTGATTATAGGCTTAGTTGGTGGGAGGAACTAGTATAAAATTTGACTTCCTGATTCACATAGTATTTGAATTTAAATCCTTGAGAAAAGAACCCCTCAATATCTGGATTCTAGCTTGGGGGTTATAGTTACAAGTGAGGACTGGCTGCATCTATCTATGGTTGGGTGGAGAGTCATAGTCCTTGAATCTATTTTTCAAAAGTTCCCAAGGTAAGTGTTCTTTATGTATTTTCAATAACAATGAATATATGTTGCATTTTTGTACTGAGATGATGTTTATTGATGTGCATGGTTTATGCTTTTATTGTTTACATGTTTAACTATTAACTTGTTTTTACTATTTCAGTAGTGTTGGAACAATGTATTCTTCAGAGATAACCAACACACTGTTCTCTCTTACTGCAGTGAATTGATTTATTTCAATGACAACACCTTCTAAGCACCAATCATGTCTATGAGTAATAATGTTGAATGTTTCTCTCTTTCTAGCCCTGTAGATTGTCTATTTCACGAAGATATCCTTTCCAAGTCTGGTGTTGTCCAGAATTTGGGTCCACATTTTATTCTCTCTAATCTCAGGTAAAATTTCATTCTTTGAGATGTCAACGAGAAGGTGTCATAACCTCATTAAATTATTTTTAATATTTTAGTGCAAACTTCACTGAGATAAGTGGAGTGTCTACATTTTGTAACCTTGCATGTGCATCGATCCATATCTAGTCTAGCTTTGGAGAGAGAGCTGACATTTGTGTTCCAATTCCTTAAACATGATCAAAGGAGATCTCACATAAGGTGTCATTTAGATACCATACCTTTTACAATAGAGGTAAAATAGAGTAAATTTTCACCTAAGTTGTTCTCAACATCTATTTTATTATTATTTTGGAGTCCCCATATATATATAATATATATATATATATATATATATATATAATATGAAGTTTCTTAATTTCTTAGTTCTCCTTATAGTTGCAAAATCAGTTTTAAAGAAAAGAGTTTTGCATAGTTGTTTTTGGCTATTCCTATGCTTATGTAATACCCCTATGTTTTTTATGTTAATATTATTCTATGTTTAGACTGGACTACATTTAGATTTGATGGCTAGAAAGCCATGTTGGATTTGATATGAATGTGAACAATAAATTTATTATGATGTAATGAATATAAATTTTATTAATAAATAAAATTTGGAAACATTCTTGGGAAAGAAACACTACAGTTAGGAGATTCTTGCCAATATTTGGAAACAATTCTGGGTGGATGAGATCAAAACAAACCTTTCCTTAAAAATCCCTACGAGGCGATAGGAAAGATTTAATATGATGGGATAGAAAGATATATTAAATCAATTAGTTGGAGAAAAACACTAAGTACGGGTGGAATAAATATTCGTGAGAGAGAAAGGAAAGATTTAAAGAAAAAAGTAAAAAACACATTTTTCAAAAAAAGAAAAGAAATAAATCCTAGGCAGTTGGTATGCAGACCCAAAAAGGGAGAACACTCCAAAAAATAAAATTGTTGGGAAGTAAAATTATAAAATATACCATTTAGGAATCAATGAGGTTGTTGATTACATTAGAAAGCATATCTCAACTTGGGGGAAACTAGTGGATTTAGTTCTTGGTTTGGCGAAAAGCATGAATTCCCAAGTAGATTCCAGCAACATACGCAGTTATAAATTTTTTACTCGATTACCCTTTTTTTTAAATTAATGAGTTGTGTATATAAATTTTTATAACCAATGTATGTAAGTAGTTTTTTTTAATAAGCTTTAGTTATTGGTATAAAAGAATCTTGTTAGATGATATATTTTAAGATTGTTCAATCCCCAATCAATAATCAACTTATATATATGGATTGAAGAAATTTATTTTCAATGTTGTTATAAATTCTCATGTCGTATATAGTGAGGAAAAGTAGACGAACTGAAGGATAAACTTATGGAGGTAGTAATATACAAATGTGCTTGAGCCAGAGGAGTTCTAGGATGGGTGACCTCCTGGGAAGTCCTGGTTACCGGGTGCAAGCCCCGGAAGTGATGATTGATGCTATGTGATTCGTTCTCCACTTTTCACTAGTTTCAATCCCACTTCTTCACCCCTGTGAGCATCACCCGATGCAATGAGTGCCAAGTGAACTATT
>APFE030537979.1:0-13017 GCA_000404065.3 Pinus taeda | reverse complement strand
CATTTTAAAAAGAGTTTCCTAAATTTTTCTTAGGTGTTTATTAAAAGAATTTACTAAAGTGTTATAAACCCTCAAACGTAAACCCTAACCATTTTACAACATTTTAAAAAGTTGAATTGAGGCTTCTGTGATCCATAACATATATAGAAGATTTTTCGGTGTAAATCACATTTAGAAAAACCTGTGCCGACTCGTTTTGAAACAACTAGTGTGGTTCATCGTCAGGACAAGTTGAGGAGTCAGATCAAGGCTGTCAATTATATAGGGAGAGCAGATCCTCCAAACGGCTAGGTTGACTAGGTTCACCATCAATGACTATCTACAACGGCTTAGAATAAAAATAAAATATTAATAAGTCAAATGTATTAGTTATTCAATTTTAATATATTTCACTTAGGTTACTAAATTATTCAATCCAACTCATTTATAATTTATTTAATAAATGAGTTGGATTTAATAATTTAGTAACCTAAGTAAAATATATTAAAATTTAATAACTAAGACATTTGACTTATTAATATTTTAATTTTATTCTAAGCCGTTGTAGATAGTCGTTGATGGTCAACCCAGTCAACCTAGCCGTTTAGAGGATCTGCTCTCCCTCTATAATTGACAGCCTTGATCTAACTCCTCAACTTGTCCTGATGATGAACCACACTAGTTAGTTCGAAACGTGTCGACAAAGGTTTTACTAAATTTGATTTACGCTGAAAAATCTTCTATATATTTTAAAAATTGTTTTGTAACTTTACTGTTATAAATCCTAAACCATAAACCCTAAACCATAAAACCTAAAACCTAAACCCTAAACCCAAAACCATAAATCCCAAACCATAGACACCAAACGGTAAACCTAAACACTAAGAATTTTATAACATTTTAGAAGGCATTTTGTAACTTTTATTTAAGTGTTTATTTAAGGAATTTACTGAAGTGTTATAAAACCTAAACCCTAAACCCCAAACCCCAAACTCTATATCCTAATGCTTAAATCCTAAAGGATAAACCCTAAAATCATTCACTAAGGTCCTATAAACCCTACACCCTAAAGCCTAAAGCTTGAAAGCATTTACTAAGGTATTATAAACTATAAACCCTAAACTCCAAAACCTAAGCCCTAAACCGTAAGCTATAAACCACAAACCCTAAAAAGCCTTAAACCCTAAACCCTAAAAATCTCTAAACCCTAGAAAACCCTAAACCCTAAAAACCTTAAACCCTAAAAACCTCAAACCCTAAACCCAAGAAATCATTTTTGAACTTTTTTCTAAGTGTTTATTAAAATAATTTATTAAAGCATTATAAACCATAAACCCTGAACCATAAGCACTTTATAACATTTGAAACCCCAAACCCTAAACCCTAAGTATTTTATAACATTTTAACAAGAGTTTGTAACTTTTTTTTAAACTGTTTAATTAAATAATTTACTAAATTGTTATAAACCCTAAACCCTAAGCATTTTATTACAATTTAACAAGTGTTTTGTAACATTTTAAAACCCTAAATCCTAAACATTTTATAGCATTTTAATAAGTGTTTTGTAACTTTTTTTAATTCTTTATTAAAAGTATTTATTGAAGTGTTATAAGTCATAAACCCCAAAATCTACACCCTAAGAATTTCATAAAATTTTAACAAGTGTTTTGTAACTTTTTTAAAGTTTTTATTAAAAGAATTTACTAAAGTGTCCCTCAAACCTAAACCTTAAGGATTTTATAACATTTTAAACTTGAAACCCTGAGCATTTTATAACATTTTAAAAAGTGTTTTTTAACCTTTTTTTAAGTGTTTATTAAAAGAATTTATTGAAGTGTTATGAGACCTAAAACCTAAACCCTAAACCCTAAATCCTAGACTATAAGCATTTTATAACATCTTAAACCCAAGCCCTAAAGCATAAAGCATAAACTCTAAACCCTAAGTATTTTATAACTTTTTAACAAGCATTTTCTTACCTTCTTTTGAGTGGTTATTAAAAGCATTTACTAAAGTGTTATAAACCTTAAACCCTAAACCATGAGCATTTTATAGAACTTTAAATCCTAAACCATAAAGCCTAAGAATTTTATAACATTTTAACAAGTGTTTTGTAACTTTTTTTTATGTTCTTATAAAGGAATTTTTCAAAGTGTTATCAATCCCAAACCCTAAACCCCATCCCTAAACCCCAAGAATTTTATAACATTTTAACAATCGTTTTGTAACTTTTATTCAAGTATTTATTAAAATAACTTAAGAAAGTTTTATAAAGCCTATAAAGTAAACCCTAAACTATAGGCATCTTATAACATTTTTAAAAGTGTTTTTTAACTTTTATTTAAGTTTTTATTAAAAGAATTTACTAAATTGTTATAAACCTTAAACCATACACCCTAAAACCTAAACCCCAAAACATAAACCCTAAACCCTAAACCCTAAACCCCAAGGCCTAAACCCTAAACCATAAATCTAAGAATTTTATGACAGTTTAAGAAGAATTTTGTAACTTTTATTTAAGTGTTTATTAAAAGACTTTACTAAAGATTTATAGACCCTAAACCTTAAACACAAAACCATAAACCTTAAACACAAAAACATAAACCCTAAACCCTAAAACCTAAACTCTAAACTCTTAACCCCAAACCCCAAACCTTAAAACCTAAACCCTAACCATTTTATAACATTTTAAAAACTGTCTTGCAACTTTTATTTCAGTGTTTATTCAAAGAATTTACAAAAATGTTGTAGACCCTAAACACTAAACCCTAAACATAAACCCAAAAACCCAAACCTTAAGCCCTAAACCCTAAACCCTAAATCATAAATCCTAAACCCTAAACCTTAAACCCTAAACACCAAACTGTAAACATTAAACCTTAAACCCTAAACATTTTATATCATTTTAAAAATGGGTTTGTAATTTTTATTTAAGTGTTTATTAAAATAATTTACTAAAGTGTTGTAAACGGTGAACCCTAAACTGTAAACCAAAAACCCTAAACCCTAAACCCTAAACTCTAAACCTAAAACCATAAGCCCTAAACTCTAAACCCTAACCATAAACCATAAACCCTAAATGATAAATCGTAATAATTTTATAACATTTTAAAAAACATATTGTAACTTATATTTAAGTGTATATTAAAATCATTAACTAAAGCATTATAAACCATAAACCCTAAAGTCTAAACACCAAACCCCAAATCATAAACCCTAAACCCTAAAACCTAAGCATTTTATAATATCTTAAAAAAAAATCTAACTGTTATTTAAGTGTTTACTAAGAGGATTTACCAAAGCTTTATAAACCCTAGACTCTTAACCCTAAACCCTAAGCAATTTATAACATTTTAAAAAGTCTTTATTATAAGAATTTACTATAGTCTTATAAACCATAAACCCTAAGCATTTTATAGCATTCTAAAAAGAGTTTTGTAACTTTTATTTAATTTTTTATCAAAATAATTTACTAAGGTGTTATAAACCCTAGACCATAAAAACTAAACCCTAAACTATAAACCCTAAACCAAAAAACTAAACCCTAAATGCTAAACCCTAAGCCTTCGATAACATTTCAAAAAGTGTTGTGTAACTTTTACTTATGTGTTAATTCAAAAAATTTACTAAAGTGTGATAAACCCTAAACTATAAACCCTATACCCTAAACGCCAAACTCTAAAACCTATACCTTATACCCTAAAACCTAAACCCTAATTAATTTATAACATTTTAAAGAGTGTTTTGTTAGTTTTATTTAAGTGTATATTAAAAACATTTGCTAAAGTGTTATAAACCATAAACCTTGAACGCTAAAGGATAAGAATTTTATAACATGTTAATAAATATTTGTAACATTTATTTAAGTGCTTATTAAAAGAATTTACTAAAATGTTATAAACCCTAAATCATAAACCCTAATGTTTATGTCCTATATGACTACTTTTATATGTTTATCTTAATTAAATAAATCAGAACTAGACTTAGTTGATCACATAAATAAATATTTCTATACATGCAATAATCACACATATAGAAATGAAGAGAAAGAAACCTCCATGCGTTGTCAAATGGATTATTGTATGTTATACAAAAAAAAAATAGAACCACACTTATTGAGATGAATCTACTCTCTAGGAAGCACATAATTTTTCTTATTTCCAAAATTATTAACCTTTGCTCCTCTCCTATGCTGAAAAATTGCTAAATGATTCTCTCTTGATATATGCAGTCTTTTTAGTTTACAATAACGTGTCTATTAACGTCTATCATCTTGTCATATTTTTTCTTTGAGATAGATAACTACTCTTCTTAACAATAACACTAATTTTGTTTGACTACTACTCTAATCCCCTTATATAGATAAATTATTTATGTATATGACCCATCAAATAGTTAGCTAATATTCACTCATTGTAAATGTTAAAAAATAGAATAAAACAAGATATATTCTCAAACTGTGCAGCTCACGGGTGAGGAGCTTCACTTGGAGACTTCCTCTAGTAGAACGCCCTACACGTTCGTCATAAATCGTCAAGAATAAATAGTTTACATGCAAGTACGAGTGTTAGAAAAATCACCTATAGTGTAGGAACTAATTCCTAATCTAATTCTCACAGACAATTAATGGACGAACTCTCTCCAATAATACATTCTACATTAATTTCAACACTCCCCCTTAATGGAGAAAGGATTCACTAGTTCTCACAACATCTCCTTAAATAAATAAAATTTAATTCATCCAAGGGGCTTAATAAAAATGTATGCAACATTATCACAAGTATTACAATATTCAGAGTTAAATGAAACTGAGGAGGTAAGATGGTGACGGCTAGGGTTTGTTCGAGCAAAGGTTTTGTTGTTGCCGCAGTGGGTCCCAAGCCCACCTTAGGGGCCGCAGCCAATCCAGGGATTGGGGCGACGACGATCTTTGTTGGTAGGCGGTCATTCTTGCATGCGCCTTTCAGAGAAATGGCATGCTTCCCGCAGGAAAACGCTACAAATACACCGAGATCAACGCGGAAATGCAGCTGTGGGGTTATCCGTCACAAGGAATCACGCGATCCTGGACTGGGAACAAAATGTAAGATCTCAACGAGACCGGGAGGTGAGAGTTTCAACGGCGTCAAACTTTTTTAAGTGGATACACGAAGAGGCATATCTCTCGCGGAAGATCAAGGCCCTAAACGGCGCTCTTGAACAAAAAAGTTGTCGTGCCGTGTCGCTTTTAGAGGCTAGGCTCTGCCAAACCGCACGAAGAAAAGGTAGGGGAGGGCTGCATGAAGCAGACTCGATCCTTCCTTCAACGCAGGGGCCCAAACATTATAGTTTCGGCTTGGATATACACGATCTAGCCTATATACGAGCACAGCGCGACCCAGGAAACAGACTGGGGGTACCAATCAAAGATCGAGCAGGGTTTTAGCAGATCCAGACAAGTTCAAGGAAAAACAAACAAAAATAGGGCCAGATCTGGAGGTCTGCTTACAGCCAGAGCAGGTAAAAAATTCTTATTTTCAGATTCTGATTAAACCCCTCAAGGAAAAACTCGTTTAGTATGGGTTCATGCAGGAAGCACCTCCTTGCAGCTGAAACAACAGATTTGGGATGAAATGGGATACCCAGTTCAAATCCAACATCTGGTCAGTGGCAGGCAGTCTCTCCAGGATCTTAGATCGATGGATAGCTATGATATTGGGCCAGTATCAATCATTACCTTAAACTTCAGATTGAGAGGAGAGGCTCTGCCTCAGGGACAGCCAAGCTCCTTAGGGGGGGATAAGGGAAAAAAATCTACATCCCAGCACCAACCCAAAGGAGGTTTATCCTACAAAAACATTCTTGAGGGCAGCAGAGACATAGGATCTTCTTCAGATCAAGGCGGACACATACCCAGGCCATACATAGTAGATCAGTCAGAGCAAACCCCAGCCTTAAATTTAGATTCTTCAGGGCTTGACGATTTCGTAAAATCCTACGAAACGCAAGCTCTAATATGCCGCTTCAACAGCTTTTGGCCTAAACCTTTGTATCTTTTCCATTGGATTTTCACCAGCTGGACCATGGAATGTGATATTCATCTATGTTCAAAGGGGTTTTTCATAGTGAAATTTACATCCAAGGAAGTCAAAGACACAGTCATCAGTACAGGGCCATGGTTTTGGGGAACATCGGGGCTATTTATGACCCCATGGTTTCTAGATTTTGACCCAAACAAAATGCCTCTAACCAAAATGTCGGTCTGGGTCAGACTATACAATCTTCCTCTACACTTTTGGAATGAACAAGTCTTGGAAGGCATTGGGAACAGCTTAGGGAAATATATCAAAACGGACCTGGAAAGGATTGATGAAAGGATCTACACTTTCGCACGTATTTGTGTGGAAGTAGATTTAAGTAAAGGGCTGCCGGACAACATAAGGCTGATCTAAAAACAACAAAATTGGTTGCAAGTACTAGATTATGAAAACACCGCTTTCAGATGCAGGCTCTGTAGGCAGATAGGACACCTGCAAAGTTCATGTCCAGAAGACAAGAAAGTAAACAGTAAAAAGAAGCAGAAAGGGAAGCAGAAGAAAGGATGGAAATTCTCACCCCCAGACTCAGAGGAAGAAGAATCAGAAGCATAGGTGGAAGAGGCCCCTGCAGAGAAGACTGAGGTATCTCAAGAAATGGAGAATAAGAAGGGAACCACACCGAAAAACAAGACAGAAATGACAAGAGTGGATCCAAGCATGGGAGGCATCAAACGACAGCACCACTCTAATACTTCAGACTCAGACAAAGAAACTGGCCCACAGAATACAGAAACACAGATAGTCATTGCTTCGATCGAGCCCACTCAAGGAGAGTGGCGTAAGGTCGAAAAGAAAAAGGGGAGAAAAACTTGAAGTGTGACTCTCTGCCGGAATTCAGTTTTTTGCCCCTTTCTTCCTCTCTCCTCTCTTTCTCCTTTTCTTTTTCTTTGTGCACGTTAGTCTCCTAACGATGCGGTGGGTGCATATGCACTAGAGCCCTTGTGGCAGCCTACAGAATGTTTCAGAGCTTATGGTAGTGTAACTTTTCATTATTTTTTTAATAAAAAGTTACTATTTTTTCCTTTGGAAAAAGTATTACAATATTCAATATAAATTTGTTTTGACTAAATATTCTCTCTAACAAAGTGAAACTATGTATCACTATGCTTTGAGTTTTTATGAAACACTCGATTGTTTGCAAGTTGTCTTGAGATTTGATTGTCACATTTGATAACTATAGGATCCTTTTTTTCTCCTCCGGCATCATGAAGAAGTCTCCTAAACCAAACTTCCTTAAACAGTGTTGCACACACTGCTTGATACTCTGCTTCTTCTAAAGACAAGGTTACATTGTTCTTCTTCTTGTTGCTCAATGAAATGGCCCTAGACCCAATGTTGAATGCATAACATGTTATGGATCGTCTATCATTCAGATTTCCAGCCCAATTTGAAACTGAAAAACCTGTCAATCTAACATCAAATGAATCAGTATATTTAATAACAAAGTCCAAGGTTCCTTGAATATACCCTAAGACACCATTCACTTCCACCCAATGACTCTCAAGAGGCTTTGACATAGATTGCGCCAAAGAGCTGACTGCAAAAGCTAAATCAGGTCTAGTTGTAATTAGATAAATCAAACTCCCAACTAGTCGTCTCTATAGTGTTGAATCCACCTGCTTAGAACAATCATCATTATGGAGTTTAAGATTCTATTGTAACAACGCTAAGGAAGCTTTTCACTGATACATGTTGAACATTTTCAATAAGCTCCTCACATAATTTCCTCGAGACAAAAGAGTCTATCCAGAGTCCCTCCAGACTTCAAGACACAAATAATAGTGTAACTCTCCAAGATTTTCCATATCAAAATCCTCTAACATCTAAATTTTGATTTCTTTAATGAGATCATATCCATTTTCTATAATAATAATATCATCTACATATAAAGAAATCAAAACAATTTGCCCCATTTTCATGAAACACAATATACATAGTAGAGTCATTCTTTCTCTTCTTATAACTATGGTGCAGGAAAAATGAATCAATTTTATCATACCATGACCTCGGTTCCTGTTATAAAGAATATAATGTTTTTCTCAATCTACAGGCTAAATGTTCCTCCATTGTTTCACAAACCCCTCAGGTTTGATTAAATACACTTCTTCTTTCAATTCACCATTTAAGAAAACATGTTTCACATCTAGTTTGTGTATCATCCAATGATTTATAGCAGCTAAATCAATTACCATTCTAATTGTGTTTAATTTAGCTACATGGGTGAAGGTTTCCTCATAATCTATGCCTTCCTTCTTTGAATAACCCTTTGCCACCAACCTAGGTTTACATTTGTCTATAGTACCATTGTTTGCCTTCAAGTAGTTCAACTAAATCCCAAATTGTTTTCTTAAGTATTGACTCATATTCCTCTTCCATGGATATTCTCCACTCATCATATTGACTTTCTTATCTATAATTAGAGTGTTCAACAACATTTAACATACTAGTTATAAGACCATGATCCCTATACCTTGCTGGCAATTGATTTTCCCTACCTGATCTCCTTAGTGGTCAACTAACCTCAAATCTGTTTTGATCATATCTTAGTCAATATTTGGAGAAAATAATATTAGATTATAAATTAATTTAGAAAAGTATATAATGAGATATTTTATATTAGTGTCTGTTAGTTTTATACGAATATTATATGACTAACTATTTCAAATGTGTTTCAAATTAACACATTGAAAACTTATCTCCAAGAAGTGAATATTTTAACTCAAGTAAACTCTTGCATGTTAGGTTGGATGTTTTCTCATGGAAATCACAATGTTGGAGACAAAATTATTAATGGAAATTTAAAAATAATATTTTTGGTAACTGCTTAATGAAAATTTGGAAACAATAAGTAACTTAAGATGTCTCTATGAGGAGTTGGACAATCACTACACCAAACATTTCTCGCTATCAAGTTGGGTTGGGAAGAGACTGTTCATCCCAACAAATAGTAGACTGTCATCATGGCTTACCTCACTCTAATTAAAAATCAACACATATTTGAAATTACATGAATGATTCAAGTAGTAGTCTTGTGCAATTGAGAAGAAGAGTTAACCTCCATAATTTGACTTTATCACACAATCGTAGCCATGGATGACTCTTACTCTTAGACATTGTCTCTGAGAATTCAAGCGATAAGCATCTAGATCACTCGAGAAATAACTTGAACGGTTCGATCCATGCCACCTTCAACCAACTACTAGAGTTGCAAGTCTTAAATATTTTCTCCAATTTCCTCAATGCTGCAATTCCATCATTCTTAAGAAATCTTCTGAATCTTTTATAGCTTAACTTAAGTGACAATTTTCTCACTAGAGCCATGTTGTTTGAGCTAGGAAAATTAAAGTACCTATAACATCTATGGCTAGTGTATTGAAATTTCTTCAAAGATTTTTTTTGGATGTTGTTGCGTCAGGTAATGATTCTACTTCATACAATCACTTCTATCATTTAATACATGCTAACAAATTATGTATCACAATATGTTTACTCCAAATTTAGAGAAGGATGTTATAGAAGTAACCCTTACCATTTTTATGATAGTAGCGATATCAATACATGTCTCCATTATCTCCTCATCATAATAAGAATAACATATTCTATTATCTCTTTCTTAGTTTATTCTCTTTCGAATGAGGTAATTTCTCTTTTGGGCTATTGTTCTTAGTTTATATCTTCCACTTCTCTAATCATCTTTTTATGCAAGACAAAAATACTTTTTGCAATTGAAAATTGAGACATACACTTAAAAATTGAATGCTAAAAAATAATATAAGAAAAATCCTCAAAAAATTTACTTTAGTGAATCCGGCAGATCTTTCTAGATACACTGAAGCAACAATTGGAACTTATCTATACTACCTCCTAGGAGAATTCAGATTTCTACTCAGAAATAGGGAAAAAGTAATGATAATCACAATGTGTACCTTGTGGAAGTCATCAGTTTTGGTGTTTTTGTAGAATCCAATCAACATTGCAATACATATAATTAAATTTGGAAAAACATATCTATACTTTATTAATTTTAGTGCATCGATAAAGTGGAAAATATCATATTGTTTTATAAAATCTAATATACATAAAATTAATGTTGTGAAATCGTAAGCATAATAGCTAAAATGGGCTTGACACACAAACATTAAGGCCTCAAGTTATCTAGAAAATATAGGCCGTTATCATATCATATAATGGGATAATTATGACTACTCATCAATATCATTACCATATATTGAATCCCATAAAATCATTTTTCGATCAATGTCAATAGTCAAAATCTCATGTGCATAATACAACATTTTTTATATTCCATTTTCATGGAATTTAATTTGAAGGAACTACACTTGATTCACCTTTATCTTCACTATGTCAAGCCACTTTAAGTATATATAAGTTATAGTTAATATGCTAAGTATTAAAGTTGATGTGTACTATGACTTTTAGAGTTACAATGTCTTTATCATGGCATTGTACGAGGGTGCATAGTTTCTAGAAATCATTGTGTTAAAGATCATAGTGCACTATAGTTTACCTAATTTTAGAGTTACTATGTTAAGGATTATAAAGTAATCAATGTCATTTTTTTAATGGTAATAGCGGTAAGAGGCGGCATTGTGGAAGGCTTTGTAATTCTCTAAGAGTACTTGTGATCACCCTAAATTAGGGGTTAAATGGGTTATGGGACATTTCAATTTTTTGGCATTCATAATGGCTTTTGTTTAAGGGACACATATTAGATATTATAGTTGTCATAGTGGTGAAAGGGAAGAGAAATAATTAATATATAGTGCAATGAAGAGGAATATCTAATAATAAGTTTATTATAATTAGTGATTTCAAAGATAGCCCTCCAAGATTTAGTATATAGGGTTTTTTAAATGTCTAATGTTTTGCAACTCTTAAAAATATTGAAAAAATTTGTCCATAAATTTGAGATAAATAATTTATTTGTATAATGTTGCATTCAAAGTTTTCTAATCTAAGATTATTTAAAAAAATATATAAATTAATTACTTTTTACTATTAATTAAAAATACTACTAACCCATATGACTTTTTTGGTTTATTAAAGAATAATACTATTAATCCATAGGAATTTTAATAGGGATTTTTGCTATTAAACAAACTATCTTTAAACTTTATTTTAACAATTTTACTATATCACAAAAAAATACTAATTCTATTTGCTTATTCATAATTATGTAAATTCATTCTCATTATTGGAGATGTCATTGAGATGTTGTGTAGATAATGTTTCAGAGAACGTTCATGGCTTGGGCCGCTATATAGAGATTCAACTCTTAAATTTACACATTAACTTTGTGCATTTTCTATGCACTTTCATGAAAGAAATTCACGTATTTTCTTATTTTACCAACAATTTTTTAACATTTTTTTTTTTTCAGAATCATTTTAGCTTTTTTAAATTTAATTTCTTTTAAATTTTACTTTTTGGAACATTCCAAATTGCAATTAGAATTATCCTTTCTAAATTTAGGTGTTAAGTTTTTGTGTTTCAAAAATCTAATTAATACTTCTTATATTCAAGAAAAGGATTGGGTTTAGAGCTTATATATATATTCAAGAATATAAATTATTTTCTTCTTTCTAAATATTGCTCTTGTCTTTTTGTTTCTTTTAAATTTCAATAATGTAATTAATATTTGCTAAATTTAACATTTAGATGACTATTTTTGCTTTTTTGCACTTTCAAGAAGAATGTGAAGCAATTGTAAAAAATAAGAAAACAATTTTCAAATTTAAATACCTGCAACTGGCCTTAAAAAGCTAATATAATTGGTATCTTATAAAAAAGTTCCATAAATAATCTTCAACAACATTATATCAACATCACATGCTAAAACTCATAAATAATAAAAATTCATTTCAAACATTATATTCCCTACCATTATAGTCATATTCTTTATTGCTTAGCCTCCTTCCAAAGCCTTGGGGACTGGTCTCCCTGGTTTAAAAAAAAAAAATTGAAATATTAAACAACCGTAAGTGTACGTGTAATACGTGAAGATTGTCTTATTGGAAAGCTTGTCAAACTTGTCACTCACGAAAGACGAATCACATAGAAGAATTTAGTGTGCACATGAATAGTTGTGACATGTCAAACGATTTACATCACCCGAGAAGCCTTACCAGTATTGTAACAAGTCAAAAAAATTATACAACAAGTTATACCAACATCTTTGGTCCATTATATTGTAACAAATCAAAGGATTAAACGCAGATACATAATTAGTTGGTGCCTGTGACACTTACAATTAATACGACTAATCGGTGCTTGAGTTCATCCAACATTCAAACGAATTTATGCCAATTAATGTTCATTTAACATTCAAACGAATTTATGCCAAGTAGTGTTATAAACTCTGACCAGAAACGGTATATTCTTCTCTGACAATGTGAGGTTCGTTTAATGTTCATTGAATCTTCAAACTAATTTATGCCGGTTATAGTTTGTTATAAACTCTGACAAGAAACGGTATATTCTTCTCTGACGATGCCCGGTTCGTTCGCGTTCGTTATATGTCAAGTTTGTTATAATTTATGCCTAGTGTTTATAGAACCTTCAAACGGATTTATGCCGGGCGCGTGTACTTTGTTATAAAATCTGACAAGAAAGCGATATATTACACTTTGTTATAAAATCTGACAAGAAAGCGATATATTACACTCCAGTATGTATGGGCGCGTGTACAACAGAAACCTGATCATGAAGTTTATTACAAAAACGTACGTGATCGTGGAGTTTGTTATATTAAAAAAAAAACAATCTATCACTCTAATAATGACACTCTGATAATGGCGTTATATATTATGGAAATCGGGCGTGATATATTATGGAAATTATGAAAATTGGGAGTCGATGGAAACGTTTAAAAGGCAGAAACCAAAAAAGACATGGAAAGTATATATATCCGGGCAACCCTTATCTCGATTGTAGGTTCGAT
>APFE030537968.1:296317-367939 GCA_000404065.3 Pinus taeda | reverse complement strand
CTCTCTTTTTGAAGTTTGACATGAAGAGCAAAGGTTTGAGGCTTGACAAGGAGGACAATATGACTATTGATGGAGCCATATTAACTGCAGATAGCCATGGTGACAAATTTCAGTGTAACACTACCACTGTCAGATCATTCACCTAATGAACAACCTAGATTGACTACGACATTACAACATTTTACAAGGCAAGTTTTCATCTGTTTTTAGCTTTGGGAGTGCTTCCCCTAAACCCCTGTCAGGGGCCACTAGCCCTTGGACCCCCTAGCTAAGGGGGCAAAGCCCCCACCCCCCTCTTGTAGAGGTCTACAGTCCTCCTAAGGTATACACCCAACTGAAACAAGACCTCTAAATCAAGAAGATAATCAAGCTCTACACCCAACAGCGTGTAGTTACCTTTATCAAATTCCTTTCACATAGCAACAACCCTTTATCACAACATTGGGTATATATTTTTCATATTATTGTTGCGGCCCTTCACCTGGTGTGACTTATTGCAGCATTGATATATATGATTTCCATGACATCATTTAATATAATCTTACATGTGTTGAAAAATGTTATAATTACACAATGTTTACATAGTAATGTAACCTTTGGCATGGTGTTATTGCAATTATAATATAACCTTGGATATTTTCCTTTTGATATGTAACCTACGCATGCTTTGATATACGACCTTTGGCGTATTACCTTCCAAAGAAACATCAATATAACCTTTCAATGCACCAACATTAATATATCTTTTCAACACGACATTTTGTAATCTCCACCATGGATATACAACTATTCATAACAAAATATATAACCTTCAGATGCTATATAATGTAACCTTAGCAATAATTAGTGTAAATCCTTTGCAAGCAATTGTTGGCTTGTTGGGGCCTGACCCAGGTTCAGAGGTGATTTATCCAAACAAATCCTGGTATTACTGGCCCTTTCAGCAACAGCCCATGGAGCACGGACTAATGTCTCACCCGAAGTAGTAGAGAGGGTGCTAGAACCATGTTTCTGCACCTTGGAGACGTTTGATGAGTTCAAGTGGTCTGCGGTTCGACCCTGCATGCAAGTCGCTTAGCGTACTTTCTTGTACCTTCCAACCTGAGATACTACCTTCGCGTTGCCCTACTTAAGGGTTGAACGTTGTGTTTCTACGTTATTACCCAAGACTTTAATGATATTCCAATGTTAGTTGATTATGTTAGCCTACTTGCATGCTTTAAGTTATACTTAACAATATAAACCATTCATACAGGTGCGCGCAGTAAATAAACAGTATATTTGCAAATTATATCAAACATGCATTAACCCAAGAACAGATACATAGAATTATGATAAAATTTCTCTTTATTAATCCCTTCCTTGATTACAGACTCAACTCCACCCTGCGCATTCAGCTGTAGGGGTCCACGCACTCAGATGCGGACTACTAGGCCTCTACGCACTTAGTTGAAGAGCCTTCTCCTACCCTATGACCCAAAGACACACTTAAGACACACTTTGCACTTAGTCACTTAGACTTTTGCTTCTTTCTATTACTTCACTCTCTTTTACACTTAGAGCCTCGTTCTATTTATACAATTCCATGATCTGCGAACATGGGTAGGCCAACATTACATTACAAAACTAAGGCGGACAACCCTATGACTCTATCATACTCTTCACGCCCGCAGTTCTCGGAGATTTACAACATAATTCGGTCAAAACTTGGGCTTTGAGCCCCAAAACATGCCTTGGGGTGATTCCACGCCCAACAGGCCCTTAACACAAACATCGTGACTCGCCCTCAAGTCACTTAGTCTTCATGGAGATCTTTGCACGGAGTCCCTCCAACTGTTCTCGATCTATGCGGAGATCAGTAGCACACTGAGCTACTGCTTGCTGGATCTATTGCATGCACTATTTCGAGAATTTTGTATCTGAACTTCTTCCATACATTTTTATCAGTATCTGTTGCATATGTTTATAGTCTCGTGCCCTTGTTTGGATCCTTGGAGCACAAAGACTGTGCTTCTATCGGCTAGTGAGATAGTCGGCCCACCTATGTAGGGCTTCAAGTGGCTGCCATTCACTTTGCCTAGGAAGGGTTCTCCATTTAGTTTGACTAACTGTACCGCGCCTCCATCTCTAACCTTCTTAACCACGTATGGTCCCAACCAATGCATTCTGAATTTTCCTAGAAATTTTTCAAACTTACTGTCATACACCAGCATTAAGTCATTTACCTTGAACGTGTACAACTTAATATGGCAATCGTGGAAAGCCTTTTCACACTGATTTTGTACCTGATGATGAAAACTAGCCAAGAACAGTTCCTCCTCAAGTTCTTCCAATTGCGCAAGCCTTTCCTCCAGAGCTTCACAGTCCGTCATCCCTGTGAGCGTTGCTATGCATAGACTAGGTACAATAAATTCCATTGGCATGACAGCTACCACACCATAAACTAACTGGAAAGGTGTTTGTCCCGTTAGTTTCTTGCACATTGTCCTATAAGCCCATAGCACTATAGGTACGCACAGGTCCCAATCACTTCGCTGCACGTTGCACACTTTGGTCAGTGCAGTCTCCAGTATTTTTTTGAATGCTTCTACTGTCCCATTGGCTTGTGGGTGATATGGTGTGCTTTTCTGATGATACACCTAGAATTCTTCTGTGAGCGCTGATGGTTTCATTCAGGAAATGTGTACCGCGATCACTCATTAATATTTTCAGACAACCAAATCGATTCAACACGTGTTCAAACAAAAACTTCATAGCCATAGTGGTCGTGCAATCTTTGACTGGCTGCGCTTCCACCCATAGTGTCAAGTACTCCGTCGCGATGATGATGCAGCACGTGTCCATTTTTCCTTGAGGTTTGATAGGTCCCACAAAGTCGATTGCCCATTTCTCAAACGGATGCAGCGTCATTTGTGGGTTCAACGACATCTCGTCCCTCTGCGATGGTTTTTCGGTCCTTTGACATATATCACAGGCCTTATAGTGTGCTTTTGAATCCTGGTGAAGGGTTGGCCACCACAACCCTGCGCGAAGAATCTTTTGTGCGGTCGCTCATCCTGCATAGTTTCCTCCTGCAATGCCCCCATGTGCTTCCACAAGGATCTGACTTCACTCAAATTCAGGTACATACCTTCACAATATCTCATAATTTCCCATTTTATATAGGTGCCCTGCGATGATAGAAAAATCCACCACACAAACCACCAATTCCTTCTTCTGTTAGATAGAGTATTCCTTCGGTGCGGTACCTTTTGTTAGAAAGTGGATTATATCTTCGAAGTGTCTGTCCTCAACGCGCATAGCAAAGAGTTGTGCATCAAGTAACCCTTCCTCCAGACTAGTAGGTTCCTCGCCTGTCTCAATACGTGACAAGTGATCTAGTCCTTCGTTCAAGTGTCCTGGTTTTACCATGACCTCAAAGTCATATTCTTGGAACAATAAGAGCCACCTAAATATGCACCCCCAAAACATAGGCTTATTGACCAAGTACTTCAATGCGGAATGGTCTGTATACATCTTGAAATGTCCTCCTAGAAAATAGTGCAGATATTTTTGGAGCACATACACCATCGCCAACCCCTCGCGCTCAGTTATGGAATAGTTATTCTTAGATTTGGACAATATATGACTTGCAAATGCATTAGGGTGATCCAAGCCCTCTCCGCCCTCTTGTGTGAGCACTGCTCCTAGCGTGATACACGACGCATCAACATGGACATGAAACTCCACATCCCATTTTGGTAAAACCAGGATTGGAGCGGAGGCCAATTTCCCCTTTCGGACATCCAGGCTCTTCATGCAATCATCATTCCAGAAAAATATGACATCCTTTTTCAATAATTTCTCCATCGGTGCAGTGATTTGAGCATAGATTTTAATGAACTTCCTGTAGTACCCTATGTGTCCCAAGGTGGTGCGCAACTGTTTAACACTTTGCGGTGCTTCCAAATTCAAAATTACTACAATCTTCGCAAGGTCTACTATTAGTCACTATTTGTAGACCACATGTCCCAGTAGGTTCCCAAAGGGAATGAGGATTTTACACTTCTTAAGGTTCAAAACAATCTGGCATCGTCAGCAAATATCTAGCATCAAGTGTAATCTTGCTACGTGGTGCTTAACCAATCCAAAGACAGTCCAATCATCCAGATAGACCTCTAGGAATTTGTGGATATATTCTTTGAATGCGGAAACAACTATGCGTGAAAGGATGGCTGGCACATTATTTAACCCAAACGACATGACGATGTACTGAAAACAGCTCCATTCAGTAGTGAAGGTGGTCTTTCTCCTATCTTCGGGTGCAATTTTGATCTGGTTGTACCCTGAGAACCCATCAGTGACGCAATATGCTTCTTGCCTGCCAACATTTTCTAATGCTTCATCTGTGAATGGTGTCAGGAATGGGTCATGTACACAGGCATCATTCAACTTCATGAGGTCCACGCATATTCTTATCTCACCCTTCTACTTTTTCTCTTGCACTGCCATAGGGTTCACCCAGTCTGATTCTTTGACCGACTTAATAATTCTGACTGCGAGCATTTTGTCTAGTTCTATGCGAACCTTTTCCTTATACTTCAAATTCAAGCGGTAAGGCCTCTACTTAACCTTCGTGCTGGGTTTTTTTGTGATCTTCATCATCCCTAAGTTGTCAGTGATCCCTTTTAAGTCCATAATCTTGGTCGGGAATAAGTCTTGGTACTCGCAGAGTAACTCAATGACCCTATCCACTATGGCATCATCCCAATAATCACTGAGCATTGCATACTTTGGTTTAGCCTCTATCCCAATGCTTACTTGCTTTGTTTTTAGTGGCGCGGTGATGTCAGGATATTTAATCAATGGTCCTTGAACCTCGCGACAGCCTTCAATTTCTAGAATGCTAATTTTTCGTGGATCCTCATCATCCTCCTCAATATTTACATTGTAACACTATAGAGCGCCACTCTACTGGGTCGCCAATTCTGGCTGAAGCACTTCCATTGGCTCCTAGGGTATTTTGAAGATAGTTATTTTTACTACTTGTAGCGCATCATCAACAGTATCCCACCAACGATCCTCAAACGTGAAGGTTAACAGGAATCCTTCGCGCAAGATATCCCATTCTCTCGTGCCATGGTGGAGCTTTGTCTCAATATATCAATTCATGGGTATGATATCCAGGGTATGATAGAACAGATGCACCCATTCAGGTTGTGGCTCTTCCCCATAGACCTTGGTCCATTTCACGAGGTGTGCACGCGGATCATCTCGTCTGTCATACTTGTCTGTTAGCTGCATCTGAGGTTTCCCAAATCGTAGGCGCATCATCCTTCTGCATTCTCGCCAATCCTCAAAATTCTGCTAGTGCATACCCCAGCACCTTGCTGGCATAGTGCGCAATACCCATTTCAGAGCATTGAACCACTACTATTTCGGCACCTCTATTTAAAATTTGTTCATGAAATCATCCACTTTTCTCAACCCATCATACATAGGTAGATCTCTTATCTTTGTTTCCACGCAACACAACGATCTTGTCATCATATTACAGTTGAGTGTGGTTACCTCGTGTAACTGGTTCTACCATTGTTCTATTTCCTCGTCTGAATCTAAGGTGCAAGAGCTTTCGCGCTCCCACGAAATCCTGTCATCCATTGTTGGATTCACCCAGTCCTACTCTCGCACGGTTATCTCGTAGATACAATCTAGATTGTCGTCGTTGTTGCAGTCACGCACCGGCTGTGTGTAGCGCGATCCTTTTGTAGGGTCTAAAGGTACCACTACGCGCAGTGACTTTTTCTCAAAAATCATCTTGTGCTTCTTTAGATTTATCACTCCATTCATGTCAGTGGCCCAATCTATTCCTAGTAGCGCAAGATAGGGATTGTTGTCATCAAAAAACTTTATTACTTCGAAATCTGCAAATGCGCTCACACCTTCGATATCTACCATTATTCCTTGCAATCTTCCCATTGGTAGGATTTTTTGTTGGTTCACCATTCACAATTGAATAGGAGATCATTGCAACGTGGGCCTACCCATGTGCTCCTATGTCTGCTTTGGCAGGATGTTCGTGTCCGATCCTAGATCCAAAATCACTTGATCCATTTCATATTCCCCAATCTGCGTGGTCAATCTCATCTCTCTCCCTATTCACATTGTGTGCTTCCCAAGCTTCCGAACTACACGCGTTTCTCCCGACCCAGCACATCTAGTGATGAGTTCTTGCAGTCCGATCATAGCCTTGTTATAGTGCAACAGCTTCATGCATGTCTCCAGAAAGGTAGTGAGCATTTATGGGTCCATTTCCGGTTCTAGTTTGTCTTTACTACCTAAAGTGGATGCCTCTGTGAATATTTTCTTGGCTTCCATGAATGTCTCCTTAGCGCACTCCAAATCAAATTCTAGTTCCTTCATTGGAGCCTTGCGAACCAAGGAACTCTCTTCGGACTACTTGCCTTTGTCATCTCCTATCGTGATACCATTTTGGAGCACAATATTTACATTTGGGTCTTCCTTGTGCGGCTCAGACCTCACCATTTGCAGGTTCTGAGTCAGGGGAGGTTGGAGTGTTCCTTTATCGCGCAACCTTGCTATCAGTGTGGGAAAATCCTCTGTCTCATGATCAAACCAGGTATAATATAAACATGATGCTCTCGTCGTATTTGTAAAATCGTGGACATAATGCCCTAGCCCTCCGCAATTGTAACAAATCAGCTATCCGCGACCCCTTCCTGGCCCCATTCTACCTCCACCTCGCCCGCGCCCCTGAAATCCAGTGCATGCCATCCCTACATTTTGATCGAGGGCTCAGGTTTTAGTGTGAAATTTGTAGGTAGGAGTCTGATCCATCATCAGTTCATAACTTCTACAGGTATGCTCATCGTGCCCTACTGACCTGCAAAAATTACAGAACAATTGTTGGAACGTCTGACAAATCAGGCACCATAATGCAGGCACCGCGCTCGATCCTACTTGTGCCTCTAGTCTCAATGGCATTGGCCCTCCTCCCACCAGGTAGTTTGTGAAAACTGGACAATGGTCCTTGTCATGTCCCCGGCCTTTCCACTTTATGCACCATACTTCCTTGCGCACTTCTGGGCGAGTTGTCCTATCTTGCTTCAAACTCTGCATCTCAAGACACAAGTTTTTCAACTACGCATGGATCTGTTGGACTCCCAAGTTAGTATCTTGTATCGGGGTCTCATGCAGTCTCATTGTGATCTCCAAGGCCTCGGCCTAAGTGGATAGCTTCTATTGTGACAACGCAGTCCTTAGATCCGACGTTAGTGATGCTACAAACCGTGCACGGTGTTTCCCATCCGTCAAGGTCATGTTGGCTTCACGAACCATACCCTTCAGTCTCTAATCCAGCTCCCAGGGGGTCTTGCTTGGAATCATCATGATTTCCTTAAATCCAATAATCGACTGTGTCTCTGATTTTGGCCTAATAAATTCCGTTTTTAGTGCAGCTTGGATATCCGTGATCCCTGCGTTTGGATTGTCATTGGAATGCTTAATATACCACATCAGTGCACGATCATGCAGAGCCCTGACTAGCATTTCTTTCTTTATGTTGTCATCCATGACTCCCTGTGCTTCCCATACAGCCTTTACCATGAACCAAAATTGGTCCAGATCTTCATTCCCTACTCCTTTGAACACTAGAAATTTTATTTCACTTGCCATATTGAACTCTGGTGGTGGTGTAGGTGGTGTGGGCGAAGACAGGGGTGAAGATGGTGAGACTGGCAGTGGTGTAGGTGGAAGTGGTATGCGCAAAATTCGCTACCTTATCAAACTGATCACACTTCTTGGTGAAACCTTCGCGAGATCTTCCTCACTTTCTTAGGGAGATGAAATCAAGGGGCTAGTTTCTATCTTTGCACTACCTTTATTTCTGTATATCCTCCCACTTCATGTAGCCCCAAACATCAATTTATTTGCATAACTTGCTTTTCACACAGTAGCATCTTAATCCAAGTTTTCAAAGATTTAACGTACTTACCTCGCGGTCCTTTGAGGAAGCGGTGTTTCACCTCGCTGTAGCTGACTGAAGTATCTACCGCAAACTTGGTGATAAATCCTCCTATAATTTGATTGAGCCAATGGCCCACAATGCGTGTGATTTATCTTTCGATGCTTCTAGTCTGCGCACCAGCTCTGGATTCCAGAAAATAGGTTTGTCGAGCTTACACCTTCCCTGACTATCTGCTAACTTCGCGATCCACTCATACAACTCAGAGGGGAAGGATGTAAAGAAAATTTTGTGGATTTTCGTATATAAGTAGTAGTCTAACCACTCTTCCTTTGATACTCGTGGATTCTTGTTTTCCTATGCCACGAACTCATGAATCTGCTTGTCCAGCCACTCTTCAATTCTTTTCTTTGTCGGATTCCAGTGATACGACATCAGACATCTCTTATGCAGATCTCAGTCCTGGCAATGGAACCATTTGTTGGTTTGTTGGGGCCTGACCTAGGTTCAGAGGTGATTTAGCCAAACAAATCTTGGTACTACTGGCCCTTTCGGAAACAGTCTGTGGAGCATGGACTAAGGTCTCACCTGAAGTAGTATGGAGGGTGCTAGAACTAGGTTTCCGCACCCTGGAGACATTTGATGAGTTCAAGTGGTCCGTGGTTCGACCCTACGCACAAGTCGCTTTGCGCACTTTCTTGTACCTCGCAGCCTAGGATACTACCTTCGCGCAACCCTACTCAAGGGCTGAATGTTGTGCTTCCACGTTATTACCCAAGACTTTACTGATATTCCAATGTTAGTTGATTATCTTAGCCTAATTGCATGCTTTAAGCTATACTTAACAATATAAACCATTCATACAGGTGCGCGTAGTAATTAAACAATATATTTGCAAATTATATCAAACATGCATTAACCCAAGAATAGATACACAAAATTATGATAAAACTTCTCTTTATTAATCCCTTCCTCGATTATAGACTCAACTCTACCCTGTGCACTCAGCTGTAGGGGTCCGCACACTCAGCTGCAGACTACTAGGCCTTTACACACTCAGCTGTAAAGCCTTCTCCTACCCTACGACCCAAAGACACACTTTACACTTAGTCACTTAGAATTTTGCTTCTTTCTATTACTTTGCTCTCTTTTACACTTAGAGCCTCGCTCTATTTATCAATCCCATGGTCTACGGACCATGGGTGGGCCAACATTACATTACAAAACTAGGGCAGACAACCCTGTGACTCTATCATACTCTTCGCACCTGTAGTTCGTGGAGCTTTACAAGACAATTCAGTCAAAACTTGGGCTTTGAGCCCCAAAACATGCCTTGGTGGTATTCCATGCCCAAGAGCAACAAGAGTGTAACCTTTGCAACATTGATACAACTTTCACATGCATTGATATACATGATTTTATATTGTTGATATATACAACTCTTTGCAACTTTAATATTATGGTCATCACACATTTTGCAAATTGTTGAGGAGGTAAATCCCCTCTGTGGATAGAGGCGATCCCTACTAGCCCAGACCGGGTCTAGCAACAATCATCAAACGCTATAGCGCAAGTTCCTAATTGCAAATTCATAGACCAGTGATGAAGGCCTACCTGGATTCCAACGTTGTTGTTTGTAGAAGAGGTGGTGCTCCCGCTCCTTTGCTCTGGTAGATCACAATCCTCACGATCTCCGTGAATGGACACATGCACATTCAAGAAACGACACAAACACAAGCATAAAATCCAGCATATGCAACTATATATCAGTCAGAAAGGATATAACTCATCATCATCACAAATAACAATAAGAGTGGAACCATAACCAATAGTCGTTCATTAATACTTAATCAAAGAAGAATACAACCAAAGTTCTGACGTTGGATTCTCCTTTGGTAGGTAGTTAGCAGCACATGTCTCACAAAGCCTGTCGGGAATAAGGACAAGCCTCTCTCTTTGGATTTTGAACAATAATCTCCTTGCTTGGATTTGGCCTTATGGGAATCAAGAAGGCTCTTGCAGCATGAAGCTCTTGGAAACTTGACAATTCTCAATCTCTGGAACTCTGGAACTCTAGAACTCTGGAACTAGCTTGCTAAGGAAAATGGAAAAGCTTTTATAGATGGAGGAAGGGGAGTTGGGATCATCCACAATAATCATGGGATTGGCCATATCATCAAGCAAGCTTCCATGAGAGGTGGCAAACCACTTCATCTCTATGGAAATCCGTAGTCGAAACACCTAACTCAAGATAGATAGCAGTCCAGGAATTTGTTAGGATGAAACTTCCGCTGTTTGTTTGTTAAAAAAAAAACTCTGATTATGGTTTGCACAGGTGCGACTCTATGACAGAGTGCCAATTGGCACGCCCTCTTTGGAGGATTTTCCCCCTTGGCGCGAGGGCTGCACTATGGAACCGTGCCAATAGAAAAAGAGCTATTTTTAGGGGTTTTGAGCAGGAGATGTCTTCAGGGAAAATAAAGCTCATGTTCAGGGGAATGCAATGCAAGTGTTTGTAGGCCATTGCACTTCTCATAGGTCCCGGAATGAGTCCTCCAAGATGTAGGAGAGGGGTATCAGGGATGGTGACAAATTGTTGTGTAACAGATGCCCCCTAAAGCATGAGGCCCGAGAAAGAGAGAGGGGTGACATGCTTTACGAGAACATGTCCAACCGAAAACACTGCCACTAGAAAACCTGCGTGGAGAAGTACAACCGATATCTCAAATACATGATATATGTGGTATGGGCACAGTCATCCATAGCAGAGTACACAAGAATCTAGATCCAAGGTATGGACGCATCCATCCAGTGAGGATCGATAAATAGACTCAGGCATGGTCGCAGTCATCTAGTGAATGAGTCATGTAATAATCATAATAATTCACAAAATCGTAGCCTGGATCCCAACAGACAAAATCCAGGGTCTTTCTCTCCATCTCGATTTGAACAAAGTACAAATTCAAGCATGCGAATATAGGAGTCGAAGTCGAACATGCAGGAACATCATCTGATTTCCAGCCAATGATGAAAATTGTTAACGGACACGAGAGGTACCACCAATAATGACAATGGCCCTCAAGGTACTATAGGTACAATCTATAGCATGCGAATCAGTGAGCCGGTGTCGAAGACCCGTAGAATCATTCGATCGGAGTCCAATGATGAAAACCTTGCGTTGAACACAAAGAACCTGCCATTGAGGCATGCAGGCTCCAAGGCACCAAAAGGGAGTCTCTAGATCAACTTCCTAGATAATGAGCTGAAGTCGACAGGAAGCGACCTCGATCGAAGGTGGGCCATAGTGTTTCCCACATCATCGACGTGAGACAGAGGAAGATAATGTTTTTGTGAATCAGGATTATATGAGTTACCAGAGGGAGGTTGATATTTGCAAAGGTCAACTTCTCTTGAACATATCAGTGGCACGACAGTGGACTTGGCAGTATTTGACATCAAACAATCACAGGTCATGGTGACAAGGCAAAGAGAAAATGAGAGGTCTAACAGGATCACCCAAACCCACGGAGGCAAGTGAAAAATGAGATGAGATGCCCCTACTCAGACACGAATGCAAACAAGTGCCATGTTCAAGAGCGACATACTGTCGACATGACAATGATGCTGGTTCTATTTTCCCCACCATTTCTAGCGAGTACCCCAGTTATTTTTATTAACAAGCTTGACGGGGATAGCGTATGCTTGTAAAGCATCATTTCGATGGAATCCAATGTCATCAAGTTTTAACGAGTCTGACAAAGGAAAAACTCGGCGCCTTTTCATGTTTTGAAAAGATAGCAGAAAAGTAGACTCCAGGGGTGTCCTTTTTCGTAAAGTTGTGTCTCTCGATCCCGAAAAAGTATAAAACAATGCTCGAAAGAATCGCCCGACCATTACGATCGAGGAGTACTTTTCATGATTAGTGACTTCGGCCTGAAAAAGTAAAAATGCGACCGAAATCACGTCATTTCGTAACCATTAACGAGCTTGAAACAACAAGGACCCGACGATCTTTTCATCTTTACACGGCCGAAAAAGAGTTTAAAGACGACCACCTCTTATTTACGTTTAACGAGTCAAGAGGGATAACTCAGCAATCTTTTCATATTTAGACAGTCAAAAAAGAGCTGAAAGTAGACCTCCATTTTTATTCTCCTTAACGAGTCAAAAAGGGAAAAAATGCCGGGCAATATTTTCATATTTTACGAGTCAGAAAAGAGCTTAAAGGTGACTCATCCTAGAGGAAAGAGTGGTATAAAGGGTGGCCACTGGTTCCGGTAATGGTGGAACTACTCAAAACATGTAATGGTCAAGTGGCTGGCTAACAAAACCACTCTTAACTGCGGTCCCTTAGGAAAGGAAAACAAGCAAGTGAAAGCATATGAATGGCCAAAGAGATGGTGGTGATGGGATGAAAAAAACCAAGGCTCATTTAACAAAATTTAGCGGACAAAGACAACAATCACGAGATGTAAAATGGGTATGGGTTCATTTTTAGACAAGCGTGAACCTTGGAGAACTCTGCTTGGATTCGGTTTCATGTTTACACAAGCTTGAAATGAAAAACTATGCTTGTTATAAGTTTGCATGCCCCCAACATAATGACGCAAAACGAGGTACATGCCCCCCAAGCTTCATTGCATTCAACAAAGTGTATGGAATGAAGGTTCACTTTTGAGATCTTGGAAAGACTCGACTTGTATTTAACAATATCTTAATCAAAAGACTCAATTTGGAAAGGGAGTTGTTTCATTTTTTAATGAGGTTGACACAGTAAAAGAACTATCCTCATAACCCTTGTTTCATTTTTAACGAGCTTGACACAAGATCAGGAACTATGCTCGACCAGACCCAGTTTCATTTTTTAAGGAGCTTGACATAGGAAAGCGAAATATGCTCTGACCAGACCTAGTTTCATTTTTTAAGGAGCTTGACGTAGGAAAGCGAACTATGCTCTGCACGAACTTCATCATAAGGAACAGGAAGTCATAGCTTCCAAGAGTGCCACTCCTAGTGGAAGGATAACATCTTGGAAGTCAGGACCCAATGCCCCCAGGACACTATGCACGACAGCAACATCACTGGATACAGGCACGGGATAAGTAGCCACGTAGTTGACCTGCGGTGGGGCAGATACAATCGGTGGATAAAAACCAAGAGGTGATGAAAACTACGCAAGAGGCACCGGGGGACTAAAGAACAATAATTGATCTAGAGTCATGATTCTTTCGTCGTGTGGAAAGCAAACCACATGGAAAAGTGAAGAGACAAGCGTCCCCATGGCATAAACATAGTCACGGCCAAGGAGAAGACTGAAATCTAAAGCACCTTGGGTAACCAGTATGTCTATATAGACGGTTTTGCCTCCCAAAGTAATAGGGAACTTCGGAAGGATCCCTAATGGTTGACTGGTTCCTCCGTCAAATGCTAATAGATTTTGTGTGACCGGAACAAGTTGTGGCGAGCCCAAAGCTTGCCAAGTAGTGGAAGGCATAAAACTGACAGATGCACCCTCATCCAAAACAGTGTCAGGTACTTCCTTATCATAGGCATGTACTGTAATATGGAAAGGCATATGGGACGGAAGGCGGGATGTAGTCAAATGACTCCAGTTGAAGGAAACGACCGAACTACTTGGTGGGGGAATCGTATGATTACCCCCTTGCTCTACAGGAACCGAAGAAGGACTCTTGGGATTAGCTCGGATAGGAGAGTCATTTTGAGACTCAGGAGAATTTGATGAGATGAGAAGAACATGAGCATGACGCTCTTCCGAAGCAGAGTGATCAAAAGGTGGTAAACCCAAGTTGACACTCTCTCCGACCAATGGTTGGTCCCAAACAGGCTTAGCACAGCCAGGTTCAGAAAGAGGAGGATGGACAAGAGAAGAATCTAAGTCAAACTCTTTGTCAACAGGGAGAGGATTTGAAGAGAGCCTTTGATAACCAATGGGGAGTTGGGGTGAAGAAGCTGTAAGACTTTCCAAAACAGTGGAAGCTTTATCCATGAGCGGACAAAGGTGAAGGAGATGGTTGCCTTCACATAGCCTACAGGGGAATCGAATCTTCCCATTCTTCTTACCATTGTGAGTTGATAGGGTAGCATTGCCATGAGCTTCAGAGGACAATGAGGGGTAGGCCAGATCAGGAGACCATATGTCTAAGATCCTGGGAATGCTAGGAAAATCACGAAGAAGATGGTCATCCTTTCATAATTTACAAGGAAACCCTACTTTCCGCGGAGGAGCAGAAGGCGACCCAACTTGAGATGTACTCAGAGAAGTAGCTGCACTTTTAACCTCTCACTTATGAGACTTCTTCTTCTTTGTCTTCTTCTTCTTCTTCTTAGCCACTTGGTTACTTGAATCCAGACTTTCACCAGGCGAAGTAGAAGATGAGGACGTAGAAACAGGCGAAGAAGGGGAGAGGTCCACCTTGGAATCAACATGATGTTGTTCGGGTGGAGGAATGGATTGACCAGTAATTGAGACACTAGGGACCACGGAGGTTGAGAAAAACCAAATAGGCAACCCAACAGTTAACCCAAGAAGGGACAACGTTGCCATGTAAGGAGCACCAACATTCCCAAAAGGAGGAAAATGACTAGGATTCCCATCAGAGGGGATTCCGGGGTTGGTGAACTTTGGAAAATTTGCCATCAACAACTGAAAATCGCACATGGGGCTGAAAAAGAGTCAAGAGACACAATCAAATGACCAACAAGAAGAATCTAACAGGGCATGTGATCACGGGTGATTAAATTTTAAGACACAAGGACATAACTGGACCTTTTCATCTTTAAAGAGTCAAGAAAAGGACAAAAAGATGACTCTTGTCGCCTTCGAATGTTTAATAAGCCCGAAGTGACAATTGCTCAGATGAGCCTTTTCTTTTAGGGAGTCTGAAAAAGGATCAAAAGTGACTAATCTGGAGAACTAGGCAAAAGGTTTACCAGACAATCTGTAAAACTGCATATACACCTTGGCAATCGTATGAAAACCAAGTACTTTCCGTACAGCAGTCAATCTTCCCGAATGCTGTGTTCGGTGCGTTACGGGTCGTAAGGTGACAGAAACGGCTTCCTATGGATAAAGGATGATAACCTAGTGGGGTCTCCCCATATACTCGACGGTATGTGGAGCACAATTCCGTACTAGACCACTATTGAGTCACAGAAGGAGGAATCACCCAGCCTTGAGTGGAAACAAAAGTGACTAGGTTTAATGACGTCGGAGAATGTCTCTAGCCTAGACCTTGAAACAGTGTGCGTTATGTTCCAATGCGTTGTTAGATTCATTCAGTTCATTTTAAAGTTGATCTTGGATTATGTTTTAGTTTTCAGGCCTCACCGTATGTAATGTCTCAAAATTTCCTAAATGCAAACTATATGCCACAATATATCATTTCATTCGATGAATGCTAGCTATAAGAGAGTTGAGAGCTTTCAAACAAACAAAATGATCATAAAACAACCAATGATATCTCTAATGCAGCTAATGGAAATTAAAAAACTTTTCTTCAAAGTCACTAATCACTAATAACAACAAAAAGCTCTAATCCACATTAACTAATGAAAAGCAAAAGGGATTTTTCTTTTAATGTTAAGGGCAAGATGCACTAAAAAAAATTTGAGAAATGATAGTAAAAGAGAAAAAAAAAAAAGCAAATTTCACTCAACGCAAGCAGAATCAGATCCCTAAATGACAAAGCAGTCTGTCAAAACTGAGAAAAGTCCTAAAGACACAAATGAGCCGTGTAATCTAGGCCCAAAGCGAAACAAAGTGGAATTCAAGTGAAAAAGAGGTAGGTCACTCAAATAACGCAATAAAATTATGAACAACCACTAAATGAGGTCAAGGGAGCAATCAGAAAGTCGACCTGACCAATAACAGCTAGTTGAGCATGCCATGAGGTAGTAGGTAATAATATGTTAGATACTTGTGATTTTATGAATGAAATAGTCTCTTTTTTCTGAGTGAACGGGTTCTATTTCACCAATGCCCTATCGGAGTTTAACAAGGATTTCACCACCTTCCAACATATTTCGGACTTCAAAAAAAGGTGGGCCGAGTTTGTGTAAAGCCGGATTGGACACCAATTCATTCAAGGTTATCAGGTGGTTGCCCGCTCCAAAGATATGTCGATCTTCCTTCAACTGGGTCATGGAGTTTATGTTTTGTGGGTTAACCCATTTCTTAGTTCGTACGCAACACTTGATAAGACGAAAAAAATGCGAAATTAATCGTAGCTCCATTTCCTATTGGTCTGGAAAAGACCAAAAACTCCTAAGGAAGGCTCGACACACAAAGCCACTAGATGCCCTAGGGCTAAAAACGTGAGATTGATAGAAAATGGAAAACAACCAAAGGATGAAGGTTAAAACTAGTCAAACAAGACTCCAATACACTCAAGCAATCAAGAAAATGTATCCAAAACAAAGACCAAGCTCAGAAGGCTTAAAATCAAGCAAACTTTAGCAGTTCCCAGGCCTGGCACGACTGTCAGGCTGAAACGAGTGCCTTTTAAGGATTGGAACGAGTAGTACATTGACATCTAGCACCAATTGGCGCGACTGTCAGGCTGAAACTAGCGCCTTTTAAGGATTGGCTCAAGTAATACATTGACAACTAGCGCCAATGGGCATTGCTGTGCCAAAATGAAAAATAAGCAATCCAAAACTAGGCCAACGATAACCAGGTAAACCAAGAAGCAAGAAACAATAAAAGAACCCAACTCAAAAGGCTGACCAAGCAAGAAAAAAATCAAGAAACAATCGAAAAGGCAAGACAAGGTCCCTAGTGGAGTCGCCAAATTGTTGAGGAGGTAAATCCCCTCTGCGCATAGAGGCGATCCCTACTAGCCCAGACCGGGTCTAGCAACAATCATCAAACACTATAGTGCAAGTTCCTAATTGCAAATTAACAGGCCAGTGATAAAGGCCTACCTGGATTCCAACGTTGTTGTTTGTAGAAGAGGTGGTGCTCCCACTCCTTTGCTCTGGCAGATCACAATCCTCACGATCTCCGTGAATGGACACCTGCACATACAAGAAACGACACAAACACAAGCATAGAATCCAACATATGAAACTATATATCAGTCAGAAAGGATATAACTCATCATCATCACAAATAATAATAAGAGTGGAACCATAACCAATAGTCATTCAAAATACTTAATCAAAGAAGAATACAACCAAAGTTCTAATGCTGGATTCTCCTTTGGCAGGTAGGCAACACATGTCTCGCAAATCCTGTCGGGAATAAGGACAAGCCTCTCTCTTTGGATTTTGGACAATAATCTCCTTGCTTGGATTTGGCCTTATCGGAATCAAGAAGGCTCTTGCAGCATAAAGCTCTTGGAAACTTGACAATTCTCAATCTCTGGAACTCTGGAACTCTAGAAATCTGGAACTAGCTTGCCAAGGAAAATGGACAAGCTTTTATAGATGGAGGAAGGGGAGGTGGCAAACCACTACCTCTCTACGGAAATCCGTAGCCGAAACACCCAACTCAAGATAGATAGCAGTCCAAGAATTTGTTAGGATGAAACTTATGCCATTTGTTTGTTAAAAAACAACTCTGATTATGGTTGGTGCGGGTGCGACTCTATGACAGAGCACCAAATGGCGTGCCTCTTTGGAGGATTTGCCCCCTTGGCGTGAGGGCTGCACTATGGAACCGCGCCAATGGAGAAAGAGCTATTTTTAGGGGTTTTGAGCAGGAGATGTCTTTAGGGAAAATAAAGCTCATGTTCAGGGGAATGCAATGCAAGTGTTTGTAGGCCATGTCACTTCTCATAGGTCCCGGAATGAGTCCTCCAAGATGCGAGAGAGGGATAGCAGGGATAGTGACAAATTTTTGTGTAACACACATACAGTTTCAATCTTGGTGATTGCATTGTGTAATTATATCTTTTCATCACGGCTCTTTATTATTATTCGATCACATTTTACAGTTCATATCACATGTCTTTTATGCATATGTTTGACATTATCATACTCTTCACAATGCTTTAATATAACTTTCATTTTAGTGCATTCATTCAATCTTAGTCTCCCATGTTGGTGTTTTTCATGAGCTTCATCGCATGCTTCTATAATTTAATCTCCATCACACCACATTTATTTATTGTAACTCTTCCTTGCATTTCTTGAACATAGTGTCGATCGCAATGTTTATCATACCATCATCAATTACAATCTTATAATGGACTTTGTCGCATCGCACTACTATACTCTTATTACAACGCATTCACAATCTACATTCTACCGCAATCTTCATCACAACCTTAATTGTAGTGCCTTAATAAATTCTTGCACCCAAACATACTTTCAATGTCTTATTTTTTTGTCGCATCGCATAGCCTCAACTGAGTCCTTAGCTCTAGCACTTTATCAATTTATTTATCACACCATTTCTCTGCCATTTTCGTTGCCTCAAAAACATGTGCATATCTACCTAGACTCCTTTGTGATTAATGTGATAACTCTAAAATAAAAGGTACCTCTCATGGCAGTTCCACTGTCTAAAAACTTTTGCTGTAGCAATACATTGCTATAATTCGTGTATATAATATCACCATCATCCATGAGAACACTCTTCCTAGGTTGATTTCTTTCTAAGTCCATTCATTGCATGTAATGTTGACTAATATTATGGTAGGGAAATCATTTGAGAAAGCAAAAATTGTATGTTAAATGTCTATATAGCACACACTCTAGATGGATCATAAAAAAAATATTTTAAAAAATATTTTTCATTTGAAAGGGACCAATTCATCACAATTTTGTTCGACACAGTCATTTCTTCATTTGGGGTCTTTTCCAAAGAATATGCTACAAGTCCAAGTAAATTAATTTTAACTAATAAAAGATATGCTAGGAACCCTTTCTAAGAGTTTGTATGTTTTGAATTGGTGAAAAATCCTCTATTACAGGTAAAAATAAAATCTCTTGAAGCTGAGTCAAACGAGATAGTTCCCAATTGATTATGAAATTGAAACCTTTCATCATTCATTAAGATTATAAAGTTGTCATTCAGCAATGCTATGATGTATGCTAGCGAGAAACAATATTTGAGCAACTCTTCCTTTTCCATATGATGATATTTCCCTTGTAATTATTCATATTTCACAATGTGTGCCACTCAACCATTATTAATAACTTCCAATAGTTAAACAAGTTGTCGAGAGAAGTTGAGGTAGAGGCAAAAGCTTCAATAATAATCCTATAATGTGTGGAATAACAATTCTTTGAAACTTAGGTATTTCTCTTGATATGACTCGAATATAATATGGTGTAGCTTCGAATGGTTGTAAAATTCTTAGCCTAATTTTAATTATCATACTAGTTGCTTGTAGCATATCCATCACAACCTTATGATGATGTAGGATCATCATTCTTTTATATTTCGAACAACCATTAAGACCAACAAAGTCCAGAGGGTAGGTAACTTCAAAGTTAATTTATAAGAGATTCTTCAACTCTACTACAACCACCAACCCCGTATCAAGATCTCCCTCCATATTAAGTTTATGTAGCCACACCTATAAATCATAACCCAGATATATTATTAGCTTGGAAGCATATCAACCTTTCTTATTTACAAAGATCAACTTGAACAATCATATTTCTAAAATGTAGGATTAACATTTTCAACAAAGGGTATCTCATGCAGTTTTTATGGTGACGTGGGTCAATTGTGATGTGAGAGTTGAACATATGTATGAAGGGAAGGTAGCTGGATGAAAAGGGACTTCAATACAAAATTTATATTTTGAAGATTCAATCTTGAATGCAAAACTACCTTTTACTTAAAATGAATGCAACATTCAATCATATAAATTTATTTACTGACGAAACATGGCACTGTTATGTAAGACAACTTCTTAACTTGATGATGCAATAATGTGACTGCAAATGCCATGAAATTCTTGTGAAAATGCACCTTAGAGGATTAGGATCAAGGTAAAACATGAATGTTATAAAAGTCCCCAAACCCTAATGCATGCAGAAGAAAAAGAACCAAGATGAATCAAGTTGGATAGATGCATCATGTAAGCATGAGCATCCATAGGGTTTGAAGACAACTAGGTCATTGAAATATTTGACCAATTCATATACATTGACATATATGTTTAAGAATTTGAAAAGTAGAGGGTGGACCCAAAATTTTACCTATGAGGCTAACAATTTTGGGTGTTTTTATAGCTACTACAACAATTGGTAAATCACTAGTAGAATCCAACATCACTCCCTTAGTCCCTTCAACAAATAGAGTCTTGAAGATAATAATGTGAGGAACTATTGAACTGATACTAAGGATACGAGTTTTAGTTACTTGACTACTTATAGATGTTACATCCATCTGTCCCACATTTATGTCATGTTAAACTTTAGGTTAACCAAGAGCTCACACATGCGCATTTTCTATAATGATAGAGAGAGCATGATAGAGGGTTTATATTATTTATAAATTTAAAGTGAGTTTCTAGTGTTGCTCCAATTCTAGAGGGAGTCCAAGGCCCCGACGAAGTCAGTCAAGAAATAACAAGCATTTCTTTGCTACTAGTAAATGCCCATAGCCCCGATGAAGTTGCTTGCATTAAATCTTTGTGCAAGAAGCCTTTCTCATTCCTTTACCCTTTATTTAATCAGTTTTCTTTTGCATGCAATTTGGCATCATTCATTAATGTGTTCATTGTGCTAGGGAAGAAGAGGGATCTTGACTTATTTTAGGGGAAAGAGAGGTTGTTTCTACTTTTGCAGAAACTAAAAGATTTTCTTACTTAGGTTTGCCTCCATGTCATCCTTCCACATCAAATCTTCGACTCACAAGTGGACAATGAAAACACACAAGTAAAAAAATTTCAGGACTAGAACGAGAACATATTTCAATTTATAGATATAGGCATTACAACTAATGAGAGTTCCCCACAAGCATAAAATCATATTTTCCTAGTTAATAGATCAGAATCATGTATAGATAATTAGGATAAGGTTCCAATACTAAGTCTACAAGGGGTTGCCTCTTGTAGTGACCACTGCATGGGTTAGGATTTTAGCATTATGGACGAGGAAGGTAAGCCTAGATTCTCACCAAACATTTATGTACAAGCTTGGAAAGATGAAGCAATTAACATAGCTTAAATGAAATCCAAATGCATAATGAAAAGAAATGAATGTGGGATGAAGTAATCTCAACAATGCAAATTAGATGAGGCTAAATGCAATGCAAGGGGATAATAATGCAAAATAAAGGCATAATACTGGAAAATTAGCAGTGTCATGAATGGAAAGTAGATTTCAATGCATAATGCAATGAAACCAACAAAATCTATATGAAATGCAAAAGTTATGCAAGGAATAAAAGTAGATGGGAACTAAATATGTCACAAAATGCAATGAAATGAAAATAAATGTAAATACATGATGCTAAATGCAATAAATGAAAAGAAAATGGGAAGAGAATGAAGGGTTTATGCAATAAAATGTAATGCAAGAAAGAAAGATAAATGCGACTAAGAGTTATGCAATCTTATGCAAGTCATTCTTAAATGTAATGAAATGAAAAGTGATGAACAAGAAAGCAACGAGTGTAGATAAAATCATCCTAATCAACTACATGTGAAACACACACACACACACACTACTCTAATAAGAAAATGGACTACAACTAAACCTAAACTCTAGTCTAATTTAAGAAAAGATATTAGGATAATGTGAAATCTAATTTCCAGTGAAGCCAATTGAGTTGTTCCCAAACTATAAACACAAATATATTATTGATAAATACCCATACAAAACAATATGCAAACTTGTCTAGCTTACACGAGAGATAGAAAGTCTCACTCATTGGAAAAAAATGTTCCATAAAATGTTGCTCTAACCAAGTTGTGATTCTATCTCGATAGAAAGAAAGATAAACATCAGAACCATGAAAACCTCTCACAATTGAGCATTCATTTACATTTCTATTCGTAGCAGGCAAAATAGAAAATAGAGGTCATTTTTTTGTAGGAGATCTTGTAATATAGGAATCTTCAAACCAATCAACAATTTGATGATGATATTCAAAATAACCAACTCAAAAACCTTGAAAAACTTACAAAGATGGGCATTCTTTCAGTGCATTCAAGCTATGGAGAGAATCTTGCGAGGAAACCCTAATATTGTAATATACCTTACTAACACTCATTTTTTTTTTTTGTATATAATACTAACTGATTACTATTAGTTTACTACAATATTTATTTGCTCTAATAGTAGGGAATTAATGATTTCCAAATTTATCATATGTTATTTATGTTACCTTTGAACTGTAGATAACCTGCGACCCTACTTGTTATCTTTTGTATCATATAAATGGGTCTTTTTTTAGTATATGTGCTTTGTCTTTTCTTAAAAGGATTGGACTATATTTTTATGTATATGTCGGTTACCTAGACACTATTATCTATTATTCTTTGGACAGCTTGCAAGTCTCCATATAGAATTTATATTTTGTTATATTTTGTTACACAAACTTATTGTTCTTTATTCTTTGGACAGCTTGCATGTCTCCCTACAAAATTTATATTTTGTTACACAACTTATTGTTCTTTGGACAACTTGCACGTCTCCATATAAAATTTATATTTTGTTACACAAACAAACTTATTGCAAAGATTAGCATATACATATTTCTTTTATCCTTTTATAAAATTAAGACGCTAATTCTTTCTCACAATTTTTGTTACATATAACCACCTTTACCAATAATACTCCTTACTTTTCTATAAACAAAACTAAGGAATAACCCTATATTATAAACAAATACTATTTGTATTGTCATAGTGGTCGATGTATACTGCACCTTAACCTGTCAAATCGTATAATGTTATTATAAGTTTGATATCGGTGGTAAATATTTGCATTTATAGTTTGTTATTGTTAAATCTTCTTTTGAATTATGGTATTTTAGTTTTTATTTTTAATCTCTAATATCGTCCATGCTGACATTTCTTTGATATATTCGTATGAATTTTTTTACAAATGCCATACGTAATTCGCAGCCAAAGCTTCTTTGGTCTATCTATCGTCCATGAGGTCAATCCTTAGACGCATTTTTATAAATAATTTACCAAATTTATTTAATGGTGGTTTATATCAATGGATTTGGTGTTTCTATTCTTTTACTCGAATTTCATTCTTCATTTTTCGTATATTTGTTGCCTCTCTACTAATATACATATACTCATTCTTTAAGTTTTCTCATGTATTTCTTATAAATTGCAAGTCTAGCTAAAATGAGTATTAATTTTAATGTAAATTCCCCTTCTATTAAAGAGAACTATACAATGACTAATTTTTTAAATCATTGTACATATGTGAAGCATTATGGCCCATATGTTAATACATCCTCAAGTAATTTATTATAATTTTATGCATTCACTTCTCTCTTTATTTGTATTTTTTCTTTAATTTTTGCTATGCAACTATTATCAGCCGTCACTAAGTATATTTGGGATTACATTTTTAGTATGATTTTATAATGTCTTACTCCTTTGGATTTCTTTCCAATGGGATAGGATAAATTTATGGTTTCAACTCACTCTTTCATTGACCAGGTCGGGTTTCTCCCCAACTTTTGATTTGTGCTCTACCTATATGAAGACAACCCATCAATCTGATTTGTGCTCTGCTTATATGAAGACAACCCATTAATCTACCTAATGATTAGAACTTTCTTTTCTTTGAAATTGCTTCTATTAAGCCGTATGAGTTTATAGTTCTATCCAGAACTCATTTGAATTCATTAGGCTACAAGCCTTATACTGTATAAATTTTAAAAATACTAAAATTTAATATTATTAAACTTCCAAACTTTTACCTCGTATTTGTTTAATTATTGAGGTTGGAACACCTTCTATCATGTTCAAACTCTTTGTACCATGGAATGCTTTTACATTATATTAAACTCAATTAATATTTTTAATAAAAAACATAATAACATTGTTGCACGTAAATATTCATGTACTCTCTTTCCAAACTTATTTCCTTTCTGTTTATAATATCAATTTAAAATGATGATTATGCTAAATTTTTAGAATGTATTGCTAAACCTTTTTCTTTTCTTAAACAACGTAGAGATCATACATATACATGTTTACTATCAAATAATTTATTCTTTGAGGTTTTCTATTTTTTATTACTCGAGGAAGAATTACTTTTGTAATTTAAATATCTCTATATATAAAGACTTTATATTTGTCATGCATGAAATATGCATATTTTGCAAATAGTTTTTAAATATCTCTATATATAAAGACCTTATATTTGTCATGCATGAAATATGCATATCTTGCAAATAGTTTTTTTTTATATGGTTGCACTATGTCTAATTTAACTTATAAGAGAAGTTATAAATATCTATATCAGTAAATATCCTTCATAGACTCTTTTATGTGTTTGTCTACTTTGTTTCTAGTTTTTATTAAATTTAAGAAAAACTCTTTTTTGTGAATATTTATTCTATAGTAAAAGAAAAATAACATTCTACAATAATATAATGTAATTTTTCTAAATAATATTTATTTACATTTTCTCTTTCTATCACATCCCATAGGATAAAAGAATTAGATTTTTTCAAATAAAGTAACCAATTTTTTCCATTTTTTTTTTTTCTACTTAAAAACTAGAACAAAATGCAATCAATTCTTTTATGTTGACAACAATTAAAAACATAGTAGTTAGAAATATCGACTTGAATACAAGTTTCTTTTCTAGAAAATTAATGGTCAATTACCTGGCTCCGCCCAACCTTGGCATTGCAACCAAAAAATGTCTCCCCGAGAAACTAGGACTACAATTCTTTTTCTCTTTATATTATGGTACTTGCTTCTCTTCAGTCTCTTTTCTTCTCTTAAAATAATGAGGCAAAAGCAAGGAAAAAAAAAAGTATTCCAACCCATCTACCACCCTTTTGGTGGTTAATAGTTGCCTCCACATCACCAATAGGTGGTAGGTAGTTTTCTGCTCATTTATAAATTCATGTTTCCCACTGTTTAGGACAACTACCTGTCTTCTAAGAAACAATTAATTGGCCAATATCATATTTTTTCTCAATTAAATATAGTCATTGAGGTTAGATGCCTAGGACTTTAAAAGTATTTTTTTTAGTAATGTAATTCGAGATTCTTCTTTTATTTGGGATTGTTTTGTTTCTAACATTGTAGGGGAATGCTTGGAACACTTAATTGAATATCAGTAGATCCAGATTGGCGGTAATTTTCCTAATGGTGAAAAAATAATGTGTAACAGATTGCCCCGTAAAGTGAAAAGTTAGAAAATATGTTTGAGGACTGGAGCGCTTTATCATGCCAAATTTCATATTAGAGACCATGGTTGGAGACCTGAAACAATCAAAGGTTACAATACAATATCTTCATATAATCATCACTGAGGTAAGCATTCCCATACTAAGAGAAAAAGTATCTCAAATAATTAATATGGAAATATACAAAGATCAATGTCAACATTAGACACAATATGGACACAACCATCAAATATGGATCCATCTTTTCAATCATGAGTATTTAAAACTCTACATAGTCTGGATGGATGAAACTAGATCTAGGGTCTTGGTCTTTATCTCCATTGATCCATATATGAATATATCCATGTGAGTGAATGTTTCGAAGTCGAACATGGTAGAAACCACCTAATTATCAGTCAATGTTGTGAATCATTAACAGGTGCGAGAGAAAACACTAATAATGACAATGGTACTCAAGATACCCCAGTACAATCTATGGAGTCTGAATAAATGTCTTTGAATTCGAACACTCATAGAATCATTTGATCGAAGATCAATAATGGGAACCTATCATCGCAAGTGAGAAACCTACCATTAAGGCATATAGGCTTCAAGATACTAAAGGAAGTTTCTAGATAGCCTTCCTAGATAATGAGTTGAGGACGATAGGAAGTGATCCATTGCAAGAGGGCTTACAACACAAAACTCATGTCAAGTTTTGAAGAACAAATTTGGATTGTGTTGTAGCAGCGACAACCACCCTCCAAAATTTTTCCTTAGCTTCGTTTTGGAGCCTCCCTACAAACCTCTCATAGTAGCATGTCTTGCCTTGTCAAGTACACAAGCTTCAGTGATTTTCTTGCAGAATGATAGCCTATCCATCAAATCTTGGTGCATCCCCCTCACAGGTTATTTCACTAGACTTTGTCCAGCTGTAGGCTGAGCAGCTCCCTCAAGAAATTGCGCAATTCTAGAGGGAAACCAATCTTCCCTCCAGAAATTGTGCAATTCTATATGGAAGCCTACTGGGCTCCAGAATTGCGCAATTCTTCCTGTCACTGTTCACTGAGAAAATTGCACAATTCCTCCAAGCAAAGCTGCTCAACACAAAAATTGTGTAATTCTGGGCAGCAGTCAGCTGCATTGCCCAGAAATTGTGCAATCCCTTTGGGAAGCCAACTCAACCCACTCACAGAAATGCATATTTTTTTCTCCTAGTTGAGCAGACTGTTGCATGTGCAGTTGAGTTGACCGATTCCCTTTGGGATTGAGAAAAATTGATTTGAATGCATGGGTTTCTCCTCTCAAGGCAGCACGCAAAGGCATCCCTTGATTTACGGATCTACTTTAGTAGCTAGAGGTTGCATGCAACGATCATTTCAGAAACCTCCCACCAAGTGTCGCTCTTCCCAGATTTGCGGCATGTGTGTCATATCTTCGATTTTATCAAAACTCATGAACCAGACACTACAGATCTCATTCCTCACAATAATCTTGTAGCTCTAACATCCCACATTACATCTAGGAGTCATCGACACGTTCTAGAAAATCCTATTAACTTAAATACGTTTGTTACATCCCTAAGAAGGCTTCTTCATACATGACATAAACACTTTGACTCTAATGAAAAATCCTAAGGCTCTTAATGGGAGCCATCTAAAATAAAATCACTTACTTAAGAAACCCATGAAGTAAGGCTTACAAAAATAATTTTATTTCCATTACATCATTACAATTACATGTCATTATGAAGACCGAACCTATTTACACTTTTCAACCCTCACTCTTAACTAGGGAGGTATTTATAATCGTACTTGGTCATTCCCAATCTGAATAATTTCTCATAAGAAGAATTTCTATTTGTAACTCACTTTGTATAGCATCATACCAACCAACATTTATATAACAAGGCCTTGACTAACAACTCTATCAATCCATAAGGTCAGAGAAAAATTCTAGCAAGACAAATGATTTATACACATCCTCATCATTGTCTCTCTCAGATCATACCCCAACCGGGTTCTCTCGGGATATGCTCCATGAAGACTATTCTTTTCTTGGACTCCCCAGTCCCCAAAAGAATATCAATCCCCCATGACTATTCTTCCATGGGATTCCCTAACTCATCCCACAAGAGCATCCGATGCCAAATGATTACACAATCCTCCATTTTGTCTTCTTAGGTGAAGCACAAAACAACATGTCTACCATTCCTTCTTACACTAGGAGGTCTTATTCCATTAAAGTAATGTACTCATTCCTTTCACAGAGGAATGTACCTAAGATTCCAGCTTAGGAATTTATGAGTTTCTTCCAAGTAGGAAACTTCTTCTCAGGCTCCCTCTTAACCAGGTACCTATATCCTAAAATAATCAGCTACATGAAGAGCTCTTTTCTTCAATGTCAAGAATTTATTTAAGGAGTCTTCAACTTTTAGGAACTTCTATATATAGGACACAGATGATCCATCACTTTTATCTGTGAGTTATTAATGTCCTTAACTCATCAAAAACTGATCCATCAGATTTTCCATTTGACTTTTCTTCATCTCATTCTACTTTCATGCCATATTTTTAGAAGAACAGTACATCCTTCCATATGGTCTACTTGAAATTCATTCACAAATATTCCCTTTTACATTTCTACATAAGCCCAACCATATGTTAGTTCAAAAATAATCAATGTAAACTTCAAATTATAATTACCTTTGTGATGATATTTCACCATGATATCTTCCTGTAAATATCAGCATCCTACATGCATATTGACACATCTCCCACATATGTTTAGTGTCAAGGGTCTCTATATTTTCTTGACTTCCATCAGAGTCTTCACATCCTTCCAGGAGATCTTCTAGTCAAATATTCTTGGGTTTCGGATGTTGAATGCCTTCTATATTCATTGCATATTATCATGATATCTTCCTAACTTTTCACACACTTCATTCCCAGGGACTTCTAATCAGAGTTCCTTAATTGTCATCAACCACCCCATACTTCATATGGGGATATATTATGTTGATTTCATCTAGTGCAACTCATGTCTTCCGACATTATTTCATAGGAGGAGATTCCTTTCCTTTGATCATGCTTCTCAAAATAGAAGTAGTGATCTTTGTTACCTGCAACCATATGACATGACTTTATAATATTAAATACAAGCATACATACCTTATTATACCTTTATGTCATCTAGGCTGCTTTCAACAGCTTCCTTGATTGAAAATATCTTCAACCCCTTGATCTACTTCATTTCTCATGTCATCATACCATCATCCCATGAACTCCACAAGTTGAAGGTCTTGATGAAACACTTGCTTCCTCTTTAGATCGATGAATCCTCCAATGAGGATTCCATCTCACATATCCTTATTCAGCAGATGTTTCCCTTTTAAATTGATGTATGATGAGACTTGTCTTGGATGACTTCTTCCTTTGATCTTCTAATGAGGTCACAAAGAGCTATATCTTCCAAACTTGACTACCATAGAATTTGTTCCAAAGGTCCTTCATGTCATGAGTGCTTTCTTCTAATGCTTTTACTTCCTTGTTTTAGCTTCCTCCACTTCTTCGATGAAATCGACTTTTCTATCCTTCTTGTTATTGTCCTTATTAACTAAGGACGCACTTTCATGTAATGTTCATCACATTGAATTTTAGCTATGTTCTTCTTTCCTAATTTTCAAAACTTCCTTTCCTTCCAGCGAAATGTTTGAGTCCTTAACCTTCAATACTTTTTCCTTCAACTTGTCTTCTTCTATCTTGCATAGAAATCACAAGTATTTGAAGGAGGTAACTTTCTTATCCCATGGATATTGTTTACCTTGATTATTAGTTAGTGTATTATAGATCAATGATGATTATCTTCTTTCCTATATCTCTTAAATGAGATCTTATGAAGATATCCTTCATCATTTGATATCTTTACTTTTGTGTAGATAATATCTAATTCATGTGACCTTATTTACTGTACCTTCAGAGAATGAATTTATTATATGCATCCTTTTGACGTCTCCAATATTGCTATATGAGGGGATCTTTCATAAGTATCTCTTTCCATGAATTCAAAGGAGACCTTTTGATATGTTCAATGACTTCAACTTCTTAGAGGACTATGTTTATCCTCCTTCTTCATGCAAGGAATTTCGATGACCCATCTAATTTATAGATTTCCTTGCAAACATGAAGTCATTTTACCAAATTGATTAAGGAATGAAAGATACTTACTTGACAAGTGAAGATGAAATTTTCACCTTGATCACTTTGATGATGGTTGAAGAATATGTATTAGTGCTCCCTTTTGGATGATCTTCTTCCAAATGAAAAAGCCTTTCTTCAATAGAGAAGGTAGCTTCTTTTGATGAGGATGATTTGTTGCTTCCTTGGATGAACTTCTTCAAGGGGGAGGAGAGAATCCTTTCTTGCTCTATAACCTTGAAAAATATAGTATTGCCTTCTTTCCTTCAACATACTTCGACTTCTTTTGTAGTGTAATTCAAAAATGCTTCTAGGGTTTCGACTTTTTCCAAGATGATGTGATCTTCATCTTTAAAATTCCTTAGAACTTATCTTGCCTTGTAGACAACTTGATGAGGGTATTTGTGGAAATTTGATGATGACTATAGAAACAAATGCTCTCTTTGTTGCAAAGTATTTCTTTGATCTAGGGTTTGATTCTTCAATGGAGATCTTGATCTTTTGCTTTGATAACCTTCAACTTGCTTTGATGCCTTTCCTTGAAACTTGATCCTTGAATGTCTCTTTGATTAGATGCCCTTCCTTTGACTTCAGCACCTGAGCTTTGATACCATGTTGAGAAATATAGGGCATAATTTAGCATTAGGGGATTTCACTTCCATTAGTGGTAGATTGTGAATGATTTTTACTTCTTTAGTTTAGGATCTTCTTTACATTATATTATTAGTGTTCTTATTCATCAAATAGTAACCAATGCATGAACATAAATACACAAGTAACACATCATATAGGCTATAATCCATGGCCAAAACCGCTCACTCTTTGAGAGGAAAACCCACATAATTCTTCTTCTAGAGATTCCAATTGATGAATACCAAGACCGAGACCCTTGACCTAATAGTTTCTTCCAAGATCAAGACACTAGCCCTTTTGATTGTCTTATCCTTCCTCCTATAGGTTCCTCCCACAAACTAAAATCATCTTCTTCCATAACAACTTGAGATGACATTATACTATATCACTCTTTTGTTACAAATCGTCCTTCCTACAGCTCTAGTAAGACATTGTAATAATTCTCTTAATGACAGCTCTTTCAGATCATGGCTTCTATACATCATATTATCCTATATTACATACAACATGACTTCTATACATCATATTGTCAGGGATAACATAGATCATAGCTCCTATACATCATACTATCCGAGATCTGAACTTCATACGTTTGTTGTCTCTTTGTATGATGTTATATAACACACAAAAACATCCCTTAACACAGAGATCCAAGTATTTTACTTCTCCATTGAGATCATCTGAATTGTTTGACTATAACTAGCACCGAAAATCTCATAGCTGTCAGAATTCTGAACTTCTGCTACCCAACCAAAATTACTTGAACTTTTCATTGTAATTTCTATGTGAAAATCTCAAAGATGTGAAGTTCTATTCACTATAATTACCCATTGTAATTATCCACCGAAATTTCAGAGGTATCCAAATTCTGTGTTATCCTTATGTGAATATCCTAGTAGGGCATATATAGTGGTTGGTCCTCCATAAATGAGCTGACTTGTTCATCCGAATAGGTGTGTCCCTTTAACTGTGAGCTAACATGAGTTTTGTGTTAATCTTGAAGCCGACATGAGGAGGAGAGTTAGTGCTTATCGTTGGAGAGTTGTTAGACAGTCCTCTTAACTTAAATACATTTGTTACATCCTTGAGAAGGGTTCTTCATACATGACATAGACACTCTGACTCTAATGACAAATCCTAAGGCTCTCAATGGGAGCCATCTAAAATAAAATCACTTTCTCATGAAACCCATGAATAAAGGCTGACAAAAATAATGTTACTTTCATTACATCATTACAATTACATGTCATTATGAAGACTGAACCTAGTTACAATTTTCAACACAAAGGATAGGAAAAGGATCCTCTTTATTGATTTTTGGTAGTGGAAGAGTTACAAATAAATATCAAAGACACTTGAAGATAGTTGATTGAGCAGTGGTGCTCAATAGCTCTCAACAAGGATTTTCCCTTATTGATCTCTTTTGCAAGCGCTTGCTCTCTCAAAGACAAAGAAAACATTCTCAAATGGAGGAATTCTCCTAGCCTTGCTATGATTAATTTATTTTGAGGAATTTTTTCAACATAAAAATGCACAACTTCTTCTTGTTTTTGGCTCTCCATGCTCTTGCATTTATATAATTTTGGATAATATTTCTCTCCTTTCACTGATCAATGAAGTTGTTTACCTCATAAATGAGATGAGTGCTACCATCCTCCTTCAATTAAGGATTATTGGGGCTTAATGCTTGAATGGTCAGCCCATCATGTCAGGAGATTGAGTTCTTTTCAAGAAATTTCACCTCCTAAGGTGTTGATTGGGCTTCTAGTGACCCTCACAACTATCAAAGAAAAATTCACGATGTTATGAATAAAACCCTTTGGAGCACCTGCAAGAGTTAATTTTTTAAGTCAAATTTAGGAAAACATTTTTATGTTGTCTCACATAATGTTTCCAGCTCAAAACGTGTCCTTTGTTCATACTGCTTACTAACTTTTAATTCCTTCTATTGTGTACAACTGAGTGTACCATTTTTTCATAATAAAAACCATGGAAAAGTAAATGTGATCAAATCAAGTCAAAGCTTTTGCTAATATTAGCTTTTGTGGTTTCAAAATTCGGGCATTGTATACTTATTTTAACCCGATGGAGATCAAAAATATGGAACAAGCATTAGAGAAATTTTAGGTCTAAAATGGATCTCCTAAGGAATATTATAAAATAGTAGTGGAAATAATAAAATAAGATTTGATTACATCATCAAATTTTAGAGAGAAAAAATAAAAATAAAAATAAAACTATTTTTTCAACTTATCTCCCTATAGTTTTACTCAAATTTTGAGAGAGAGCACTCATTGGATACAGAATTTAATTCCTCATCCAAGGAGTACCCCTGTTGCATACTTTTGATGGACTTGCTACAAGAAAAAATATAAATACATGAAAAAGCATGATTGTAATCACGTTTTCATGTATTTCTCATTTTTGTGTAGCAGGGTCCATCAATTGTATGCAACATGGGTACTCCTTCGATGAGGAATTAAATTATGCATCCAAAAGGTGCTCTTGCTCAAAATTTGAGTAAAACCATAGGGAGATAAGTTGAAAATATGTGTTGAAAAAGTATTTTTATTCTTATTTTTTAATCTTTTTACTTTTTTACTCCAAAAATGGTGAATCACCCCCCATGGTTGAAATCATCATATTCATTCCTATTGGTTCTTCTAAAGTTTATTTTGGTTGCACATTTTTGTTTTGAGGCCCATTTTAGATCTCAAAATTTCTCTAATGTTTATCAAAACAACTGCCATAGTATATTAAAGAAAAAAGAAGCTTCATCATATCATTTTGGATTCTATTGCTACATAATTTTATAAGTTGCCTCAACTCTAATTATCATACAACATACTCCCTTTTATTGAGTCTCACTTTGTCCTTGAAATCGTGCATAACCGACAGTGCGACATCTAACAATAGAAGGAGTCTGGCTTCTTGTTCTGAATTGTGATAACACGGTAGCTTCTCCTGTTGCATGGTAATGTTCCAATTAAAAGGGAGATGGTAGCAGGTATTTTATAACCATTTCGGATCCCCCCACACAGGTGAAAGGGATGGAGGGCCTACTCTCATTATTAATCACACTACTCTTAGTCCCAACATACATAATTTTAAAGTAGAATATAGGAAATTACTCTACTTATGATGGTTAGTAAAGTAAAATTAAAGCTTGTCTAAACTGTAAAAAATTGCAAGAGTGTAAGAAAGTCACTAAAGGCTGCAAAAATACCCATGAAGAGGAAATTACAATGAGAATTATGGTTCTCTCTGTGTCTCATGAGTTATTTTCTACATAGTCCCGAGACAGATCCCGTGCAACTCTCTAAAACAAGTTATGAGACTGGCCCGAAAAAAAAATTAAATGAAAATTTTTATGCCGCGAATAGGTCCAATGGAGACCTACAAAGGTTTAGAAAAATAATGTGACTAAAACCATATGGAAACATGGTGAGAAAAGTCCTGCAAAACAACCAATTATATCAAAAGCCAAGCAAGTGGAGTTGTCATTTTGTGTGGTGTGTTTGGTAGCATATGAGCTGCAATCCACCTTCCTTGTAGTTGGTTGCTTCCTACAAGGAAATATACAAAAAGTGAATGGTGATAGTGATTAAAAATGGACTAATAAAGTATTGAATTAAACAGAAATAATGCATTAACAAAACCAAAATAAAACAACATGAAACAAGCTTGTGAAGAAAAACAAATCAACAAAGTGTTGAGAAATCTAGGGCATTAACATTAAGGGATTTCTCTTCCATTAGTGACTTCTTGTGAATACTTTTTACTTCTTTAGATTAGGATCTTATTTATGTTATATTATTAGTGTTATTCTTCATCAAACAATAACCAATGCATGAACATAAATAAACAAGAGACACATCATATCAGCTATAAGCCAAGGCCAAAACCTCTCACTCTTTGAGAGGAAAACCCACGTAAATTTTTCTTCTAGAGTTCCAATTGATGAATACCATGACCGAGACCCTTGACCTATTAGTTTCTTCCAATATCAAGACACTATCCCTTTTGATTGTCTTCTCCTTTCTCCTTTCAGTTCCTCCCACAAACTGTGATCATCTTCTTTCATAACACACTTGAGATGAGATTGTACTATATCATTGTTTTGTTACCAAATTGTCCTTACTACATCTCTAGTAAAACATTGTTATACTTCTCTTAATGATAGCTCTTTCACATCATGGCTTCTATACATCATATTGTCTGATATTACATACATCATGGCTTCTAAACATTATATTATCTAAGATAGCATACATCACGACTCCTATACATCATAATGTCTAAGATCTAAACTTCATATATTTGTTGTTGTTTTATATGTTGTGATATAACACCCAAAAACATTGCTTAACACATAGATCCAAGTATTGTACTTATCCATCGAGATCATCCAAATTGCTTGAAAAACTAGCACTGAAAATCTTAGAGTTTTCTAAATTCTGAACTTCTGCTACCCAACTGAAATTACCTGAACTTTTCATTGTAATTGCTATGCGAAAATATGAGAGATGTGAAGTTCTATTCACTATAGTTAGCCAATGTAATTACCCACCAAAATTGCAGAGGTATCTGAGTTCTGTGTTATCCTTATGTTAAGATCCTAGTAGAGTATATAAAGTGGTTGTTCCTCCATAAATGAGCTGACATGTTCCTTTAACTATGAGCCAACATGAGTTATGTGTTAATATTGAAGCCAACATGAGGAAGAGAGCTAGTGCTTGTCATTGGAGAGCTGCTAGAAAATTACTATTAACTTAAATACATTTGTTACATCCCCAAGAAGGGTTCTTCATACATGACATAAACACTTTGGCTCTAATGACAAATCCTAAGGCTCTCAATGGGAGCCATCTAAAATAAAATCACTTGCTCAAGAAACCCATGAAGCAAGGCTTACAAAAATAATTTTATTTCCATTACATCATTACAATTACATGTAATTATGAAGATCGAACCTATTTACACTTTTGAACACTCCCTAAACTAGGGAGGTATTTATAATCGTACTTGGTCATTCTCAATCTAAAGAATTTCTCATAAGAAGAATTTTTATTTGTAACTCATTTGTATAGCATCACACCAACCAGCATTTATATAGCAAGGCCTTGACTAACAGCTCTATCTCTCCATAAGGTCAAAGAAAAATGCTAGTGAGACAAATGATTTATAGACATCCTCATCATTTCTTCTCTCATAACATACCCTACCCTAGTTCGCTTAGGATATCCTCCACGAAGACTATTCTTTTCTTGGACTCCCCGGTCCCCAAAAGAATATCAATCCCCCACAACTACTCTTCAATGGGATTTCTTAACTCATCCCACAAGAACATCAGATGCCAAATGATTACACAATCCTCCATTTTGTCTTCTTAGGTGAAGCACAGAACAACAAGTCTACCACTTTTTCTTATACTAGGAGGTCTTATTCCATTAAGTAATGTACTCATTCCTATCACAGAGGAATGTACCTAAGCTTCCAGCTTAGGAATTTATGAGTTTCTTCCATGTAGGAAACTTCTTCTCAAGCTCCCTCTTAACCAGGTATCTATATCCTAAAATAATTAGCTACATGAAGAGCTCCTTTCTTCAATGTCAAGAATTTATTTAAGGAGCCTTCAAATTTTGGGAACTTCTATCTATAGGACATAGATGATCCATCACTTTTATCCATGAGTTATTCATGTCCTTAACTCATCAGAAAGTGATCCATCAGATTTTCCATCTGACTTTTCTTCATGTCATTCTACTTTCATGTCGTATTTTCGGAAGAACATTACATCCTTCCATATGGTCTGCTTGGAATTCATTCACAAATATTCCCTTCTACATTTCTACATAAGCCCAACCATATGTTAGTTCAAAAATAATAAATGTACACTTCAAATTAGAATTACCTTTGTGATGATATTTCACCATGACATCTTCCTGTAAATATCAGCATCCTACATGCATATTGACACATCTCCCACATATGTTCAGTGTCAAGGGTCTCTATATTTTCTTGACTTCCATCAGAGTCTTCACATCCTTCCAGGAGATCTTCTAGTCAAATCTTCATGGACTTTGGATGTTGAATGCCTTCTATCTTCATTGCATATTATCATGATCTCTTCCTACCTTTTCACACACTTCATTCCCAGGGACTTCCAATCATAGTTCCTTAATTGTAGTCAACCACCCCATACTTCATATGGGGACATATTATGTTGATTTCATTTAGTGTGACACATGTCTTCTGAAATTCTTTCATAGGAGGAGATTCCTTTCCTTTGATCATGCTTCTCAAAATAGAAGTAGTGATATTTGTTACCTGCAACCATACGACATGACTTTATAATATTAAATACAAGCATGCATATCTTATTTTACCTTTAGGTCATCTAGGCTTCTTTCAACAGCTTCCTTAATTGAAAAGATCATCCCATGAACTCCACAAGTTGAAGGTCTTGATGAAACACTTGCTTCCTCTTTAGATAGTTGAATCCTCCAATGAGGATTCCATCTTGCATATCCTTATTCAGCAAATGTTTCCCTTTTAAATTGTTGTATGATGAGACTTGTCTTGGATGACTTCTTCCTTTGATCTTCCAATGAGTTCACAAAGAGCTATATCTTCCAAAGTTGACTACCATAGACTTTGTTCCAAAGGTCCTTCATGTTCCCCTATGGTGATGTCACGAGCTCTTGCTTCTAATGCTTTTGCTTCCTTGTTTTAGCTTCCTCCACTTCTTCGATGAAATCAAATTCTCTATCCTTCTTTTTATTGTCCTTATTAAGCTAAGGACGCACTTTCATGTAATGTTCATAGCATTGAATTTTAGCTATGCTCTTCTTTCCTAATTTTCAAAACTTCCTTTCCTTCCAGCAAAATGTTTGAGTCCTTAACCTTCAAGACTTTTTCCTTCAACTTGTCTTCCTCTATCTTGCATAGAAATCACAATTTTTTTAAGGAGGTAACTTTCTTATGCCATGGATATTTGTTACCTTGATTATCAGTTAGTATATCATAGATCAATGATGATTATCTTCTTTCCTAGATCTCTTAGATGAGATCTTATGAAGATATTCTTCATCATTTTATATCTTTACTTTTGTGTAGATTAGATCTAATTCATGTGACCTTATTTATTGTACCTTCAGAGAATGAATTTATTATATGCATCCTATTGACGTCTCTAATATTTCTATATGAGGGGATCTTTCATAAGTATCTCTTTCCATGAATTCAGAGGAGACCTTTTGATATGCTCAATGGCTTCAACTTCTTAGAGGACTATGTCTATCCTCCTTCTTCATGTAAGGAATTTCAATCTCCCATCTAATTTATAGATTTCCTTGCAAACATGAAGTCATTTTACCAAATTAATTAAGGAATGAAAGATAACTACTTGACAAGTGAAGATGAAATTTTCACCTTGATCACTTTGATGATGGTTGAAGAATATGTATTAGTGCTCCCTTTTGGATGATCTTCTTCCAAATGAAAAAGCCTTTCTTCAATAGAGAAGGTTGCTTCTTTTGATGAGGATGATTTGTTACTTCCTTGGATGAACTTCTTCAAGGGTGAGGAGAGAATCCTTTCTTGCTCTACAACCTTGAAAAATATGGCAATGCCTTCTTGCCTTCAACATACTTTGACTTCTTTTGTAGCGTAAATCAAAAATGCTTCTAGGGTTTTGACTTTTTCCAAGATGATGTGATCTTCATCTTTAAAATTCCTTAGAACTTATCTTGCCTTGTAGACAACTTGATGAGCATATTCGTAGAAATTTGATGATGACTATAGAAACAAAGGTTCTTATTGTTGCAGATTGCTTCTTTGATCTAGGGTTTGATTCCTCAATGCTGATCTTGATCTTTTTCTTTGATAGTCTTCAACTTGCTTTGATGCCTTTCCTTGAAACTTGATCCTTGAATGTATCTTTGATTAGATGCCCTTCCTTTGACTTCAACACCTAAGCTTTGATACCATGTTGAGAAATCTAGGGCATTAGTATTAGGGGATTTCTCTTCCATTAGTGGCTGCTTATGAATGCTTTTTACTTCTTTAGATTAGGATATTCTTTACATTATATTATTAGTGTTCTTCTTCATCAAACAATAACCAATGCATGAACATAAATACACAAGAGGCACATCACATAGGCAATAATCTAGGGCCAAAACCTCTCACTCTTTGAGAGGAAAGCCCACGTAAAATCTTCTTCTAGAGATTCCAATTGATGAATACCAAGACCGAGATCCTTAACCTATTAGTTTCTTCTAAGATCAAGGCACTTGCCATTTTGGTTGTCTTCTCCTTCCTCCTATAGGTTCCTCCCACAAATTGAGAGCATCTTCTTTCATAACACACTTGAGATCACATTCTACTATATCGCTCTTTTGTTACCAAATTGTACTTCCTACAATTCTAGTAAGACGTTGTAATACTTCTCTTAGTGACAACTCTTTCACATCATGGCTTCTATACATCATACTATCCGAGATTACATACATCATGGCTTCTATACATCATATTGTCTGAGATAACATACATCATAGCTCCTATACATCATATTATCTGAGATCTGAACTTCATACCTTTGTTGTCTCTTTGTATGATGTGATATAACACCCAAAAACATCCCTTAACACAAAGATCCAAGTATTGTACTCCTCCATTGAGATCATCTGAATTGTTTGACTGTAACTAGCACCGAAAATCTCATAGCTGTCAAAATTCTGAACTTCTGCTACCCAACCAAAATTACCTAAACTTTTCATTGTAATTTCTATGTGAAAATCTCAGAGATGTGAAGTTCTATTCACTATAATTAACCACTGTAATTACTCACCGAAATTGCAGAGGTATCCGAGTTCTGTGTTATCCTTATGTGAATATCCTAGTAGGGCATATATAGTGGTTGGTCCTCCATAAATGAGCCGACATGTTCATCCAAAGAGGTGTGCCCCTTTAACTATGAGCTAACATGAGTTTTGTGTTAATCTTGTAGCCGACATGAGGAAGAGAGTTAGTGCTTCTCGTTGGAGAGTTGCTAGACAGTCCTATTAACTTAAATACATTTTTTACATCCCCGAGAAGGGTTCTTCATACATGACATAGACACTCTGACTCTAATGACAAATTGTAAGGCTCTCAATAGGAGCCATCTAAAATAAAATCACTTGCTCATGAAACCCATGAAGAAAGGTTTAAAAAAATAATGTTATTTCCATTACATCATTACAATTACATGTCATTATGAAGACCGAACCTAGTTACACTTTTCAACACAAAGAAGTAGGAAAGTGATCATCTTTATTGATTGTTGGTAATGGTAGAGTTACAAATTAATATCAAAGACACTTGAAGAGAGTTGATTGAGAAATGGTGCTCAATAGCTCTCAACAAGGATTTTCCCTTCTTGATCTCTTTTGCAAGCTCTTGCACTCTCAAAGATAAAGAAAACATTCTCATGTGGTGGAATTCTCCTAGCCTTGGTATGCTTGATTTCTTTTGAGGAATTTTGTCAGCATAAAAATGCACAATTTCTTCTTGTTTGTGGCTCTCCATGCTCTTGCATTTATATAAATTTTGGACAATATTTCCCTCCTTTGGCTGATCAATGAAGTTGTTTACGTCATAAATGAGATGGGAGCTACCATCCTCCTTCCATTAAGGATTATTAGGGATTAACGCTCAAATTGTCAGCCCATCATGTCAAGAGATTGAGTGCTTTTCAAGAAATTTTGCCTCCTGAGGTGTTGATTGGGCTTCTAGTGACCATCACAGCAGTCAAAGAAAAATTCATGAGGTCGTGAATAAAACTCTTTGGACCACCTGTGAGAGTTAATTTTTTAAGTCAAATTTAGGAAAACATTTTGATGTTGTCTCACATAATGTTTCTAGCTTAAAATGTGTCCTTTGTTCACACTGCTTACTAACTTTTAGTTCCTTCTATTGTGTACAACTGAGTGTACCATTTTTTCATAATAACATCCATGGAAAGATAAATGTGATCAAATCAAATCAAAACTCTTGCTAATATTAGCTTTGGTGGTTTCAAAATTCGGGCACTGTGTATTGATTTTAACCCAATGGAGATAAAAAATATGGAACAGGCACTAGAGAAATTTTTAGGTCTAAAATGGGTCTCCGAAGGAATATTATAAAATAATAGTGGAAATAATAAAATAAAATTTGATTACATTTAGAGAGAAAAAATAAAAAATAAAAACTATTTTTTCAACTCATATTTTCAACTTATCTCCCTATAGTTTTACTCAAATTTTGAGAGAGAGCACTCATTGGATACATAATTTAATTCCTCATTCAAGGAGTACCCATGTTGCATACTTTCGATGGACATGCTACACGAAAAAATAGAAATACATGAAAAAACGTAATTGCAATCACGTTTTCATGTATTTCTCATTTTTCGTGTAGCAGGGTCTATAAAATGTATGCAACCTGGGTACTCCTTGGACAAGGAATTAAATTCCGCATCCAAAAAGTGCTCTTGCTCACAATTTGAGTAACACTGTAGCGAGATAAGTTGAAAATATGTCTTGAAAAAGTAATTTTTTTTAGTCTTTTTATTTTTTTACTCCAAAAATGATGAATCGCCCCCATGGTTGAAATCGTCATCCTCATTCCTATTGGTTCTTATAAAGTTGATTTTGGTTACACATTTTTGTTTTGAGGCCCATTTTAGACCTTAAAATTTCTCTAATGTTTATCAAAACGATTGCCATAGTATATTAAAGAAAAAAATGCTTCATCATATCATTGTGAATTGTGAATTCTATTGCTAGATAATTTTATAAATTGCCTCAACTCTGATTATGGCACAACATACTCCCTTTTATTGGGTCTCACGTTGTCCTTGAAATCGTGCATAACCGACAGTGGGACATCTAAAAATATAAGGAGCCTGGCTTCTTGTTCTAAATTGCGATAACGCGATAGCTTCTCCTGTTGCATGGTCGCAATTGAGTAATGTAGAATTTTGCCCTTACCCCTACGAAATGAGCTAGTGATTTTGGTTTTCCTTTATGATCGCACTTGCGTAGGATAGATTCAACACGTTGTTTGTAATTCATATATTGAATTATTTTAATCCAATCTTTGTCTTAGCGTTGCCTTGATTATATTGCATTGTCTTTGTAGCAATATTTTGAATGGTTTTTCATTCTTTGTTACTATTGTTGTCCCGTGTAATCTTCAGCCCCATATCTTCTCTTCCAAGAATGTTAAAACCTTTTATGGTGGTGCATGTCACTACCTTTCATTGTGGCACGTCTGAAGTACACATCCGCATAATTATAGTTTGCACATTCATTGTTGCTCTTCATCATAGTTTGCATTCTTTCCACGTAGTGATCATCCCAACATTTATTATAATTCTTTATCACACTCTTTATCATTATTCTCATCGCATGTAATAACCTTTATCGAATTCCTTTCACACACCCATAACCCTTATATCAAAGCATTTGATATATCCTTCCCATATTTTTATTGTGGCCCGTCACCCGGTGCAACTTATTGTAGTGTTGGTGTATGTGATTTTCATTACATCATTTAACGTAATCTTGCATGCGTTGACAAATATGATCCTTTTCCATTGTTTACAAAGTAATGTAACCTATGGTATGGTGTTATTGCAATTATAATACAACCTCATATATATATTCCTTTTAATATGTAACCTACGTATGCTTTGATATAAAACCTTTCGTGTATTACTTCCAACGTAACTGTAATATAACCTTTCAACACACCAGCATTAATATATCTTTTCAATGTGGCATTTTTGTAATCTCCACCAAGGATATATAACTATTCATAACAAAAGATATAACCCATGCATGCTATAAAATGTAACCTTAGCAAGCATAAATGTATAGCCTTTGCAAGCAACGAGAATGTAACCCTGGTAGCATTGATACAAATTTCACATGCGTTAATATATACAACTTTATATTGTTGATATATATAACTCTTTGTAGCCTTAGTATTATGCTCATCACACATGTTGCATGTGTAGTTTTTGTTGAAGAAGTGTAACTAGGTTCAGTCTTTATAAATATAATTTTGATCTTTGTACTTGTATAAGAAAATAAATATTATTATTCCTTGTTGCATGGTTTTCATGAGCAAGAGGTTTATGTATTAATATCTCCCATTGAGAGCATTAGGAAGTCAAAGAGTCAAATAAAATATTAAAGAGCTCTTCTTGAGTATTTATGAAATGTATATGAGTCAACCTAGTGTCTAGATCAGCCCTCCAAGACAAGCACAATCCTCTCCTACAAGGAAGCCATAAAATCGATATAGAAGACAGTCATGTCGGGCTCAAAGTATCTACAAATGACATGTCGGCTCAATAAAAGAGACACATCAGTTCACATTAGCATGTCGACTTATTAGAAACATAACCACTATAAATACCCCGCTGAACTTCGCAAAAGTACAGATGGAATTTCAGATTCCTTTGTAACTTCGTAGGTACAAGAAGGTATAGTCTCAGTGATGATTACAGTCAAGAATTTTTGGACAATAATGAAACTTCAGTCAAGTACAGTGCCTCAGAATTTTTGTCAAGTACAGTGGCTCAGAATCTCGATCAAGTACAGTGGCTCAGAATTTCAATTAAGTACAGTGGTTGAGAATCTCAGTCAAGTATAAGCACAGTGGTGTGGAATCTCGATGAGTATAGTGGCTCTATATTTCTTGGATGGTCATCATGATTCTAGTCTCGGTGTAGGGAAGATCTCAATGCAGGGAAGAACATTATCAAAGTCTTGGTGGACCTATATTTTAGCAGTCTATGCATACATGTGATAAAAAATATCTTGGGAACCCTCACTATATCAACATACACTCTAGGTGTAATCTTAGTCATATTGTCTCGGCATAAGGAGGATCACAATTATCCCATAGTTTCACTCACAGTATTGACATACTTGTCATGAAATACACTCTCATAATGCTCATAGTAATCATAGTCAACATGATGATGATCTTAGTAAGATCACAGTAATGATCTAAGTACAGATGGAGATATGGTACAGCAGTCATCACAGTGAAGGTGCAAGGATAATGACCAAGGTGAAGCAATAGTGTTAATGATGATCTTAGCAATAAGAAGAGGATTGGTGTCTTGGTCTTGGAGTGGCCTAGTAGGTCAAGGGTCACGGTCTTGGTATTCGTCAATTGGAACCTCTATAAGAAGAATTTTGTGCAAGTTTTCCTCTCCAAGAGGGAAAGGTTTTGGCCTTGGATGGATGCCAACATCTTGTGTTCTTGTCTCTTTGGTTTGATAGTTATTTGATGAACTAACGAAGACACACTCTAATAATATCAAGTAAATATTTAATAAGAAGAAAATTTGAAAAACACCTCACAAATAGTTATCATGTCTAGAAGAATCGCATTAATTATAATTCCCCCAGATTCTTCAACATGGTACCAAAGCTAGGGTGTTAAAGGAAGGGCAACAAAAGATACATACAATGATCAATCCTCAATAAGGGCATCAAAGCGAAGTTGAAGAGCTTTGTCAAGATTGAAGGATTAGTCTACAACAACAATCAAGAAGTAGTCTACAAAAGCAAGGTCTTTTGTCTCCAAATGCATCATCAACGAGCCATCAAGACCCTCATCAAGTTGTCTACTATGAAGACTACATCATCTCAAAGAAGTATAAGTCCTAGAAGCAATATTCATCTAAACTACAAAACAAGAAAAATTGAAGGCAATAAGGCATGGACATCTTCAAAGGATCATCTCCTTGCTCTAGAAGAAGTTCATCTGAGAAAGCATCAAATCATCCTCATCAAAAGGAGAAACCTATTCTATTGAGGAAAGACTTTCTCATTCAAATGAAGATCACTCAAGAAGAAGCCCTCATATATCTTCTTCAACCATCTTCAAAGAAATCAAGGTGAAGATTTCATGTTCACATGAAAAGTAAGTATCTTTTAAATTTATAAATCTAGTTAAATGACTTCATGATTGCAAGGACATCTATAGGTTGGATGGGTCATCAAGATTCCTTGCATGAAGGAGGAGGATAGACATGGTCCTCTAAGTAGTTGAAGTCATTAAACATATCAAATGGTATCCTCTAAATCTATGGAAAGGGATACGTATGAAAGGTCCCCTCACATAGCAATATTGGAGACATCAAAGTGATGTAAATGATAAACTCATTCTCTGAAGGTGCAATGAAGAAGATCACATGAAATTTGATCTACATGAAAATAAAGGGTATCAAATGATGTTGGATATCTTCATAAGGTCTCGTCTACCAGATTTGGGAATGAAGATAAACATCATTGATCTATAATGCACTAACAGAAAATCAAGGTAACAAATATCCATGAGATAAGAAAGTTATCTCATTCGACAAATTATGGTCTCTATGCTAAATAGAGAAAGACAAGTTTATGGAAAGAGTATTGAAGGTTAAAGGACTAAAACATGTGTAGAAAGAAAAGGCAGGTTTGGTCCTCAAGAAATATAGAATATGTATAGCTAAGATTCAATGCTATGGAAAGATTATAAAAAGAATCTCATATCACTGTAAAGATGGCGGGAGCTAGAGAAAGGGGCCAAGGAAAGAGAGAGTAACTCCTATGAATAGGATGTTATCCCTCACAAAAGGGTCCTATCATCAACTCCTAAATCTTGTGTTATATATATGACCAAGATAATAAGATGCATCATGGCATCATGGAAGCATTAGAACACAAGAGCTAATGACATCACCATAGGAATCGTGAAGGATAAAATCCATGAAGAACAAACATGTAGAATATAGCTCTTGGGGACCTCAATGGACATTAAAGGAAAGGAAGGAGTCATCTAGGACAGGGCTCATCATACATCAAAGTCAGAAAGGAAACATCTACCAGTTGGGGATATACAAGATCCTCAAAAATTATCTAATAGAATCTTCATCGAAGGGTTCACTAATCTAGAAAGGAAGAAATTGTTTCAACAAGAACTCCAACTTATGGAATCCATGAGATGATGGTGTGATGACATGAAGAAAATTAAGGGATTGGAGATCTTTTCAATCAAGGAAGTTGTTGGAAGATGCCTCGATGACCTAAAGGTAAAATAAGGTATGTAAGCTCGTGTTTAATATTATAATGCCATGTCACATGGTGACAATTAATATTGATCATTACTTCTATCTTGAGAATCATGATTAAGTGAAAAAGGATCTCCTCCCCTGAAAGGATGCAAGAAGTCATAAGACACACTAGATGAAATCAACATAATAAGTCCTCATATGAAGTATGAGGTGGTTGATCACAACTAAGAAACTCTGATTAAAGGCACCTTGGAATGGAATGTGTGGAGAAGAAAGAGATCGTGAGATATGCAACCCTAATGAAGATAATCAACATCCAAAAGACTAAAGAGACTTAACTAAGAAATCTCCTGGGAAGATATGAAGTCTCTGATAAAAAAGATAAAGACCCTTGACAATAGATATCTTTGGGAGATGTGTCAACATGAATGCAGGATGTTGATAACTACAAGAATATTTCATGATGAAGAGCCACCTCGTAAGGTATGACTTGATTTAATATGTTTTTATTTATTGAAGAATATCTAGATAAGTTCATGCAGGGCTACTCAAATAAGAGTTGTATATACAAGTACAACTAACATTCATGTGGTGGATGGAAGAAGCATGATGAAGAAGTATCCATATGATGAAGGTTCCAAATATGAAGAAGGCCACTTTCCATGAAGAAAGGAATGACATGGCAAACGAAGGAGGAAAGTGATTGGTGGTTGTGGCCCTACAAGGAAGAAGCTCAACTGAATTTTGTTACATCAAGAAGAGAAGTTGATCGAGTAGCTGAAGGACCCATGAAGAATAATTTGTTGATGTATAGAAGAGTCCCTAGCTAAGAGGGAGCTCTAACAAGTTCCTGATTAAAAGGGAGCTTGGGAAAGTTTCTAATCAAGAGGAAACTTGGGCATATCTTCCCCAGTTGAGAGGGAGAGATAGACATAACATTCTTGTCTTCACTTTGGAAGAAAGAATGGAGATTGGGTAATCATCTAGCATCCAATGCTCTTTGAAGATGTGTAGGGAATCCAAGACAAGAATAGTCAAGAGGAACGATATTCTTTGAGGGCTAGGAACCCAATATAAGAATAGTCCTATAAGGTCATACTCAATGAACACCCAAGTGGGTATGTACCTTAAGACATAATATTGAAGGTGTCTATAGTCATTTGTCTCACCAACATTGTGCTCTGATCTTATGAGAGATAGAGTTTTCAATCAAATCATTATTGTGGAAATAATGTTGGTTACTATGATGCTATATAGATGAGTTACCAATCTAATTCTTCTTATGAGAAATTCTTCTGATTAAGAATGACCAATTACCATTATGAACACCTCCCTAGTTAAGAGGGAGTGTTAAAGAAAGTGTAACTAGGTTCAGTCTTCATAAATATAATTTTGATCTTTGTACTAGTAAAAGAAAAGAAATATTATTATTCCTTGATGCATGGGTTTCATCAGTAAGAGGTTTATGTATTAGTATCTCCCATTGAGAGCATTAGGAAGTCAAAGAGTCAAAGAAAATATTATAGAGATATTCTTGAGAATTAATGAAATGTATATGAGTCAACCTAGTGTCAAGATCAACCCTCCAAGACAAGCACAATTCTCTCCTAGAAGGTAGCCTGAAAATCGATATAGAAAACAGTCATTTCGGCCTCAAAGTATATACAAATGAAATGTCATCTCAATAAAAGAGACACATCAATTCACAATGACATGTCGACTTGTTATGATGCATAACCATGTTAGGATATTCCAACGCATAGGAAATAGTTAAGTATAACTTGGTCTAGTGTAGAGTTAGGTAAAGTGTGTTTCTTTACTATGTACATTTGTAACTTACAATCCAACGGTCACGATATGTTCTAGACATGAATTGATCCAACAATTCATTCTCTCATCGGTATTACCAATGCTTGATCCATGGCTTAACTCCCAATTGGTCCATGATCTCTATTTAAAGAGCATGGAGGGTCTGTTATGAAATCAACTCACAAAAAGGATAGAAGAGATAGTTGAATGCCTTAGAATTAAACTTCTTCGAGGGGGCAACCTTCTTTACATTACACAAATGAACAATTCTTGGATTATACAAATGAAAAGACCTCCTTTCTATATATAGGAGTCTAAGGGGTCATAATATAATCAGAGGCGACATAACAAGTATAATGTAAGGGCACAATAATTGTTTTTAATTGCATATTTAGAGAAATATAGTTTTTGATTGGCTTGCTTGTCACTAGATATCTTTAGATACTAGGAAGGTCGAGCTTGTCTGCAAAATCGACTCATTTCGTGTGACACATAACATGCCCCTCTCCTTCAAAAAGTGTTGTCCTCAACGCTTGAGTAGTTATTTATGCTTTTGTATAAAATTATTGTCCTCCCATGTAAAATCTTCAACGGGTAAGTTCTTCCACTTGATGAGATACTCTGAAATTGATCGATTTCGTAGCTGTCGGGTTCTTGTTTCTATGACTACTCCAGGTTCCAATATGATTTTTCCTTCCTCTTCAAATTCTAGCAATATTGTTTGAATTGGGATCTTCTGAAACTTTTGATGAGTGGCCATACTTCTTCTTCCTTCTTCCATTCATCCCTTGCTTCGTTTATCCAATCTGGTTGGATAATAGAAATAACACAAAATAATGCTTCCACATCCTCATCCTTTCTTGAGAGTGCATCTACAACAAAATTTTGCTTCCCTTTTCTATAGATAATGTCAAAGTCATAACCCAACATATTTGTGACCCATTTTTTCTGTTCTTCTAAAGATAATAGTTGTTCTAAAAAATATTTAAGACTATCATGATCCATTTTTACCTTGAAGTGTCTTACCATTCAGTAAGGTCACCATTTCTTAAGTGCATGTAGTATTTCCAACATTTCCTTCTCATAAATAGTTTTCTTGAGATGTAGCAGTAAAAATATCTAATCACCTACATCAAAACATTTTTCACTATGATGTTGATCTACCTGTTGTTTTATTCGATTTTGCACCAAAGTGGCGTTATCCTTTAAAAGTTGGAGAACTTGTTGTTGATGCTCGATGTGATCTTTCACTGCTTGAACCTTTTTCTTCTTGATATGTCCTTCTATCTTGAGAGTTTTAGTAGTAATTTCTTCCAATTCTTTACAACATATGGTCGGATTCATTTCTTGATGCTCAATGTGATCTTTCACTTCTTGAACATTTTTCTTCTTGATATGTCCCTCTATCTTAATAGTTTGAGGAGTGGGTAATTTCGGCCAATGCATTCCAAGATATGGTTGGATTCATTTCTTCTTTCTCGATGTGATATTTCACTTCTTGAACTTTTTTATTCTTGATATGTCCTTATATCTTGAGACTTTGAGGAGTGGTAATTCTTTCCAATGCTTTACAAGATATGGTCGGATTCCTTTCTTCTTTATCTGGGGTTGGTTCTTGGTGTATATCTGCTTCTTTTAATGTTTCTTGATCCTTTTCTTCCTCCTCTTCATAAACTTTGTAAAATAATTTCTTCTCAGCACACTTATGACCTTTAGTGCATTTGCTATCACAGTTGTAACAAAGCCCTTTTTCTCCTTTTTCTTCCAATTGTTATGGTGTCACCCTTGTATGTTGTGGAAGGCTAGGAGAAACAACACTTCCATGTTTATAGTTGTGAGTGGTATAATTCCTTGTTTCCATAATTTCGCTTTCAATTTTTCTTGCCAACCCCAATGCCTCCTCCAATGGATCAGGTTCCCAAAAACAAACCTCATGTTGAACGTTATCTTTTAAATTCCCTATGAAGACATCAATCCTTTGCTTCTCTAGAATATAATTTACCCTTATATTCAATTTTTGAAAGTCCTCAATGTGCTCTTCCATTGAACCCTTTTGTTTGAGATTTATTAATTGGCTAAAGAAGGAGTTTCTATTTGTATCCTCATAATGTGTTGTCATTTCCTCCGTGAAAATTGACCACGTAACAAGTTGTTTACGAGAACAAAACCGTTTATACCATAAAAATTGATCTGGTTCTAAATATGAAGATGCAATACATACCGTTTGTAACAGTGGTACACCATGTAGATCAAAATATTGCTCCGTTTGAAGTAACCAATTTACCAAATCCTTGTCATTAAACTTCCTCATATCACCTTTTCTTGATTTTAAGAGCTCGATCTCGAAACAACTATAACTCTATAATTTTGGCTCTTCCAGTTCTTAAATTGTGACCTACAGTATTGCTTGTGTCCTCTTTCCAATGCCACCAGTCTGATCGAATTTAGATTCTCCAAGAAAGATTTATGCACAATCTCCCAAGATGACTTGATTATATACCTGTTTAGAAGAGTGAACTTGTATGAGGCGCCACATGTCACTGTTTTGACCTTCGGGTCTAAAAATATACATAGAAAACTACAATTTGTCCTCTTTCTATAACTTCTTACAAAATTTCAGCCTGATGCTCAAAACGAAAGTTATGACGATTTTCCCAAGGTCACCTGTTTGGAATGTAATTCAAGAGTCTGCAAAAAGACCAACCTCCTCAGATCATATCTCCACAAATATAGCGCAAAAATATCTGAAATTCGGACTCGAGGTTCAATGCAATTTCATCTCAAATGGGTTTTTTTGTTCGCTTCTAAAATGTCACAGAAAACGAGTTATAGCGAAAATGCCACGATGACCTATTTGGAGCAGCAAAACCCTATAATCTAAAGCTTTGATACCAAATGTTATGAAACCAACTCACAAAAAGGATAGAAGAGATAGTTGAATGCATTAGAATTCAATCTCTTCGAGGGGGCAACTTCCTTTACATTACACAAATGAACAACTCTTGGATGATACAAATGAAAAGACCTCCTTTCTATATATAGGAGTCTAAGGGGTCATAATATAATTAGAGCCGACATAACAATAATAATGTAAGGGCACAATAATAACAATAGTGGGCTTCTATGTGGCACAATAGTAACAATATCGGGACTACATGGGTACAACAATATAATAAGGGGGTTGTACTGATAACAATTAGGGGGTTATACTAGTAGTATAGGGGCCTAACAGGGTCATTTTTAGGGTAATCATTAATGGGAGAAGCTTATGTAAATTTTCTTTCTTTTATTAATAAATTTCCTGAAGTGGTTGCATTGGCTCAGGCCGTGGATTGTTTCCCTCTTTGAGGGTTTTAAGCACATCAAGAATATTGGTGTATTGATCTGTGACCTGTTTGTGAGCGGTATCCTTTGGTGTTCTATCTGAGGAACTTACCCTGTAAATTCCTACATGGTATTAGAGCCAATTGAGGGCCGCATTTGTTGGTGATCCAAACCGGAAGCTGGTACAACTGCATCCGACTGTTGTTTCCTAGATATACTATTTCTAGTTGCTTTCGGGCCGAGAGAACTGCTCTATTCTGTTAGGAGCATCTGTTCCAGTGAGGAACCCCTTTCATTTCACACGAAAAGGTTTCTGGTAGCCCTAGCTACATCATTTTTAAGATCTGGAGGTATACAATCGTTATTTGTAGTTTTAGTTATTCATCTCTCTGTTTATTTCGGCTTATTTAGCTCTCTACTTTTTATTACCGAAACTACACCTTTCATTTCTACGTATGCTCTTTGTCCTGCGACTCTCTGTGAGCTTGGCAAATAAGAAATAGAAAGGAAGGATTTTTCTCATGCGTATGCTCTTTTCCACCACGCGTTACTGTGACCTCGGAAAATCAGAAACATTGAGGAAAATATTTAGGTTCTAGCAAAAGCTAACTTCAAGCCATAAGGTTTGGTTTTTTTGTATGTCCATGTTGGGTTGTGTGGTTTTTTGTTTCGTGGGTAAAAAAAATCTTTTTCAAGTAGCATGCACCCCAAAGCTTCAGTGACTAAAAAAAAACCCTTCCTCTTTTCCAAAAATTACTAACCTTTTAAACTAACTCACTTGGTCTAAAGTTACTATATGAGAATATAGGTTTTGAGTTCAAGTCTTTCTTTTTGTTTAATTACTTTTTCAAAAAGCACATGTAACTTATGTTTTAAAGTTACTCTATGTAAAAGTGTTCTCACCCATTATAAAAAGTGAGTCACTTATAATTCTAAAATCTCTTTAGCTTTTATTTAAGTTAAAATTTAGTGGTTAGCTCATAAAGTACCATTGTAAAAATGACTTTCATTTATTTATAAAAATGGGTCACATAATTTTTTTTAAAGTGAGTTAATTAGATTAAGTTTGGAAAGGGGGGGAGTTTAATATATATATATATATATATATATATTATATATATATATATATATATTATATATATAATATATTATATATATATATCATTCACTTCCGCATATTCACGCCACTTCGTCAGCATCTTCAAAAATCCATAACTTATTCATCTGGGAACCATTTTCAGAGCTTTTTTTTTTTAATCAGCCTAATTTTTCGAGATATTTCCATTGGAACACTTAGTTTCAGCATTTACAACTTCAATTTATGTTAAAATGGAAAGTCCAGGCCAAGTTATTCTTGAGAGCATCAACTACACTGTGGATTTACTTAGAAGTAAATGTCTTTACAGAATAGCCTAAGGCCAAGAAACTAAACCTAAAGATGAAGATAAGGCAGCCAAATGGGAAAATAGGAAAGATCAAGCATGTGGATTGATAGGGATGTCTATTTCTCCAGACCTTAGATTCCATATCGCAGAACTTGATACTCCTAATGAAGCAATGAAACAGCTCACTAAAGTTTTTGGAATTAAAAATGAAATTAGAGCCCATCAACTTGAAAATGAGTTGCTTACATTGGACCCCAATAATTTTTCTTCCATTGAAGATTTTTTGTCCAAGTTCAGAACCCTTAGACTTCTCTTGGAAGGTGTTAAGGTTAAGAAAGAAGATGGTAGCCTTATCTATTCCATTCTTATTAAGTTGGGACCAGCCTACTCTATGTTTGTTTCCACCTTCCATTCTACTAGAGAAGCCTTCATTTCTCAAGGGCGAGACTACAAGTCCCACTCTTTTGATGCCTTTTGCGATTATTTAATAAGAGAACAAGAAAAAATATTACATCTTGGTCTTCTTAATCTTGAAAACTCTTCTAAGAAAGCCTTAGCCGCCCAGCAACAACTAAATTCAAAGAATCCTAAGAAGCAGTATCCTAAAAAGAATGGTCCTAAACCAAACAAGGGTCCTAAGCAATTTCAGTCTCAAAATGAAAAATCATTTCAACAAAATGATAAGGAAAACAAAAACAAAGGGAAGAAGATTGATAGACATTTCCACTTTTGTAATCGAGATGGCCACTTAGAATCCAAATTCTTTAAGAAGATGGAAGCCTTGGAAGCAGCAATGAAGAAGCATATCATCCATTTGGATCACTCTTCAACTTCAACTTCATCTTCAGGAATAGCACTTTCTGCATATGATTGTCAAGCATCTTGATCTGGTTATTCACTAAATGTATCTTCTTCTTCTCATTCTCATGAGTGGCTCATTGATTCTGGAGCTTCTTATCACATGGCCAAAAACAATGCCATGTTTTCTTCTTTAAATGATTATAACACCAAAAATATATATGTTGGTGATGATAGATCTCTTAGTGTTTTAGGGACTGGAACTATTCATATAGAAAACGGTTAATTTAATGATGTATTATGTGTTCCAACCTTATCCTTTAACCTTATATCTGTCTATCAGATAACTCATTCAAGTGAAGGTAAAATCGTTGAGTTTTCACCTCACGACGTTGTAATTAAGGACATAAGAGATCCTAGACATATTTTAGCTACTAGCATTGTTGATGATTCTACAAGGTTGTATAAGTTTAACAACTTTGGATCATCAACTCTTCCCTTGGTATTTGTTTCTCAAAATGATGAAGTGAGCAATCTTTGGCATGAGCGATTTGGTCACTTAAACTATCGCTCCCTTCAAATCTATGTAAAGAAAATATGGTGAAAAGTCTTCCTATGGTATCTTGCAGAGATGGTGTTTGTTCTAGATGTGTACTTGGAAAATAACATGGGGATAGTTTTGAAAAACATACCTCGTGGCACGCCTCAACCCCTTCACAACTTGTGCATGGTGATTTATGTGGTCTACTTCCAATTGTTTCATTCTCTGGGTACAAGTATTTCTTAAATTTCATTGATGATTTCTCTGATGCACTTGGGTATACTTCTTAAAACTCAAGAGTGAAGTATTTAACATGTTCTTGGCCTTTAAGGCCTTTGTTGAAAAACAATCTAGACATCAAATTCTTAAGCTAAGATCTAATAATGGCAGAGAATATGTTAACAACAAATTCATCAACTTTGCACTGAGAATGGAATTCAATGCAACAATGTTCCATATCTCCACAACAAAATGGTGTAGCTAAAAGGAAGAATCGCACCTTAAAGGAAATGGCTAATTGTATGCTTCAATCTAAAGGACTTAGTCTTAATTTTTGGGCAAAAGAAATTAACTATGCAAATTACATAGTAAATCGCACTCCTACTAAGGTTTTAAATAATATCACTCCAGAAGAAGCATGGTGCTCAATTAAACTAGATGTAAGTCACTTTCGTGTTTTTGGAAGTGAAGCTTGGGCCCATATTCCATATGAGAAACATAAATCTTTAGAACCTAAGAGTGAAAAATGTATTTTTGTTGGATATTTTGAAGATGTCAAAGGATATAGACTTATTCCACTTAAGTCCAAAAATGTTATCATTAGAAGAGATGTAAAGTTTGCTGAAAATATATCAGCCTATGAGCCTAGTTCGGCGGATGTGCCACCTCTCTCTATCCCTTCTACTTTTAAAAATATTTCTTCTTCAGATAATGACAACGATGATGACAATCCTCGCCCACCTTCTAAGGATTCTCCTTCATCTCCTCAGCTTCCAAAATGGGTCTATGCTACTCGAGATGCAGCAGGTGATCCTACAAATCAACGATGTACACATTCTCAGTTCGATAGAGCCTCTTATTTACTAGCTCAAGCTTCAATGAATTATGATCTTGATACCTTTCCAGAAGCTTCAGGCCATCCAAATTAGGACGCAGCTACAAAAATGAAGAATATCGTTCATTATTAGAAAATGATACATTGGATCTTGTTCCTCTTCCAAAGGGATGAAAACTTATTAGATGCAAATGGGTTTACAGAACCAAGTATGGACCAGATGGAAAAGTTGATAAACATAAAGCTCGTCTTGTTGCTAGTTTTTCACAAGTTAAAGGCATTGACTATACTGAAACCTTCTCCCCTATTGCCAAAATGAACTCTATCCGCCTTGTTCTTTCCCTTGTTACCTCTTTCAAATAGGAAGTCCATCAAATGGATGTTAAATCTATCTTCTTGCATGGGGACTTGCATGAAGAAATCTATATGGAACAACCTCCTGGCTATATACAAACAGACTCCAGCCTTGTACGTCAGCTTAAGAAATCCCTTTATGGTCTCAAGCAAGCCCCTCAAGCTTGGTATTCCAAAATGGATAGCTTTCTTTTAGATATATATTGTCTTCACCAAGAAAGTGGTTAAGTCTCTTATCATTCTTGGTATTTATGTTGATGATCTTATCCTTACTGGTAGTGATCCCAACCTTATAAACCATGTGAAGTCCAGCCTTAAAAAGAAGTTTGAAATGACAGACTTAGGACAGTTACGTTATTTTCTTGATCTTCAAGTCTTGCAAACCAAGGAAGGTATTTCCCTTTCCTAGTCCAAGTATGCATGTGATCTTCTACGCCACTTTCACATGGAAGACTGTAAGCCAGCCCCTTCTCCCTTTAACTTTGAAGCCAAACTTTCAGTCACTTGTACTTCCCCTGAAGTTGATGTTACCTTATACCATCAGCTTGTAGGAAAACTTTTGTATTTGACCCATACCCACCCTGACCTTTCCTTTGTTCTTGTCCTTATTGCTCCGCTTATGCAAAACCCACATGAAAGTCATTGGAAACTAGCTAAAAGAATACTTCATTATGTTCGAGGTACAGTTCAATTTGGGATTCATTACAGTGCAGAAGCATCTCCTATATTGGTTGGTTTCACTGATTCCAATTGGGTTGGTGACCTTAATGATCAGAAGTCTACTGCATGTTATGTATTCACTCTTGGTTATGGACCTATTACATGGGCTTGCAAGAAAAAAAGTGTCATTTCTCTTTCTTCAGCAGAACTAGAGTATCGTGGCACCATAGAAGCTAGTAAGGAAGTCCTATGGCTTTGTCAGATCCTGTCACAGTTTGGTTTTCAGCAGTAGCATCCGACTACACTTTGGTGTGATAATCAAAGTGCCATTCAACTATGAAAAGATCCAGTCCAACATCAGCGCAGCAAACACATTGAGCTACACATTCACTTCAGCAAAAATCTCATTCATGACCATGTTCTTGAAGTGCAATATTTTTCAACTGATGATCAAGTTGCAGACATCTTTACAAAGGCTCTCACAGAGGCAAATTTTAATAAACTTTGATTTAAGGTTGGAGTTTAGGAAGTTTTCACTAAGGGGGAATAGGCTCTAATGCATCCTTCCTTCTCCTATTGTGTCATATTTGTACAACATTCAATCCTATCCCAAGTTGTTCGTAAGGGGGGATGTTAGGATATTTTGACACATAGGAAATAGTTAAGTATAACTTGGTCTAATGTAGAGTTAGGTAAAGTGTGTTTCTTTACTATGTACATTTGTAACTTACAATCTGACGGTCACAATATGTTCTAGACATGAAGTGATCTGATAGTTCATTCTATCATCAATATTACCGACACTTGATTTGTGTCTTAACACCCGATTGGTCCATGATCTCTATTTAAAGAGCATGGAGGGTCATTTGTAGGGTAGCCATTAATGAGAGAAGCTTATGTAAATTTTCTTTCTCTTATTAATAAATTGCCTAAAGCAGTCGTGTTGGCTCAGGCCATGGACTGTTTCCCTCTTTGAGGGTTTTAACCACGTCAAGAATACGAGTGTATTGATCTGTGATCTGTTTATGAGTGGTGTCCTTTCATGTTCTGTCTGAGGAACTTACCCTGTAAATTCCTACAAACCACTATAAACACCCTGTTGAACTTTGTAAAATTACAGACATGATTTTAGATTCCTCTATAACTTCGAAGGTATATGAAGGTACAGTCTCAGAGATGATTACAGTCAAGAATTTTCAGGTAGTACTGCAACTTCGGTCAAGTACAGTGGCTCAGAATTTTGGTCAAGTATAGTGGCTCAGAATCTCAGTCAAGTATAAGCACAGTGGTGCAAAATCTCGGTGAGTACAGTGGCTTTATATTTCTCGAATGGTCACCATGCTTCCAATCTTAGTGTAGGGAAGATCTCAGTGTAGGGAAGAACACTATCACAGTCTCAATGGACCTATCTCCTAGCAATCTATGCATATATATGATGAAAAGGATCTTGGGAACCGTCACTGTATCAACATACACTCTAGGTGTAATCTCAGTCTTACTGTCTCGACATAAGGAGGATCACAATGATCCCACAGTTCACTCATAGTCTCGGTATAATTGTCGTGAAATACACTCTTTGCATGCTCATAATAATCACAGTCAACATAATGATGATCTCAGTAAGAGTACAGTAATGATCTAAGTATAGATTATGATATGGTACAACATTCATCATAGTGAAGGTGCAAGAATAATGACCAAGGTGAAGCAACATTGTTAATGATGATCTTAGCAGTAAGAAAAGGATTGATGTCTTGGTCTTGGAGTGGCCAAGTAGGTCAAGGGTCATGGTCTTGGTATTCATCATTTGCAATCTCTATAAGAATAATTTTGTGCGGGTTTTCCTCTCCAAGAGGGAGAGGTTTTGGCCCTAGGAGGATGCCAACATCTTGTGTTATTGTCTCTTTGTTTTGGTATCTATTTGATGAACTAACGAAGAAACACTATAATAATATCAAGTAAATATTGAATAAGAAGAAAAATTGAAAAACACCTCACAAACAGTTATCATGCCTAGAAGAATCTCATTAACTATAATTGGCCTATATTCTTCAACAGTTTCCATTTTGGCAATCGCATTATGTAAATATATCTTTTCATCACGAACCTTTATTATTCCTCAATCACATTTTATAGCTCTTATCACATGTCTTCTATGCATGTGTTGACATCATCGTAATCTTCACATTGCTTTAATATAACTTTCATTTTAGTGCATGCATTCAATCCTAGTCCCCTATGTAGGTGTTTTACATGAGCTTAATTGCATGCTTATAAATTTTAATCTCCATCACACAAAATTTCGTTATTGTAACTCTTCCTTGCATTACCTAAACATAGTTTAGATCACATTTTTTATCATATCATCCTTGATTGCACTATTATACTCTTATTGCAATGCATTCACATAGTCTGCATTCTAGTGCAACCTTCATCATAACCTTGATAACCATGCCTTAACATAGTTTTTTGCCTTGGCGTGCTTATAATGTCATATTTTTTTAACCACGTCGCATAGCCTCAACTTAGTCCTTGTCTCCAATGCTTTATCATGGACTCTATCACACCATTTATCTTTCATTGTTGTTTCCTCAACAACATGTGGATATCTACCTAGATTCCTCTATGAAAAATGTGATAACTCTACAATAAATCTCATGGAAGTTCCACCATCCAAAAAAAAATTGTGAAACCATACATTACTATAATCTTCATATATGATATCATTATCATTGATGAAAATGCTCTTCCCAGGTCATTTTCTTTTTAATTCCATTCATTGAATCTAAGGTTGACCAATATGGTGGTAGGCTAATTGTTTGACAAGGCAAAAATTGTATGTTGAATGTTTATATAGCACACACTCTATGGATCATAAATAAAAATGCTTTTAAATGGTATCACGCCTTTGAAATGGACCAATTCATCACAACTTTTTTCAACATGGTCGTTTTCTTCACTTAGAGTATTTTCCATAGAATATACTACAAGTCCCATCAAAATAATTGTAACTAATAAAAGACGTACCAAGAACCTTTTCCAAGATTTTGTATTTTTTGAATTGGTGCCAAATCCTCTATTATGTGTAAAATAAAATCTCTTGAATCCAATTCAAATGAGATAGTTCCCACTTGATTATGAAAATGAACATTTTCATCATTCATTGAGATTCCAAAGCTTTCATTCAACAATGCTATGATGTATGCTAGTCAAAAATATTATCTGAGAAACTCTTCCTTTTACATACTATGATTTGTCCCCTATAATTGTTCCCCTAACACAAGGTGTGTCACTCGACCATTATGAATAACTCCAATAGTTAAACAAGTTGTATGTAGAAGTTGAGGCTAAGGTAGAAGCTTCAATAATAATCCCATAACATGTGGAATCACAATTCTTTCAAATGTAGGTACTAATTTTGATATGACTTGAACATAATATGGTGTATCTTCTATAGGCTTCAAAAATCTTAGCCTAATTCTTTTATGATGATATAGGGTCACCATTCTTTTATCTTTCGAAAATCCATTAAAACCAAAAAATTTCAGAGGGTAGGTAACTTCAAATTTATTTTATAAGATTTTTTTCAACTCTAATAGATCCACCAACCTAGTATCACTATCTCCATCCAAAATGTAGGAATAACATTTTCGGCAAAGGGTATTTCATGCAATTTCTATGGTGACATGGGTTAGTTGTAATGTGAGAGTTGAACATGTGTATGAAGGGATGGTAGCTAGATGAAAATGAATTTCAATACAAAAAACCTATTTAAATTTGAAGATTCAATCTTGATTTCAAAAACTACATTTTACCTAAAACCAATGCAACATTCAATCATAAAAACAATTATTAACTCAATATGGAACTGATCTGTAAGAAATCTTCTTAACATGATAATTCAATATTGTGACTGAAAATTCCATGAAATTCTCATGAAAATGCACCGTAGAGGATGAGGATCAAGGTAAAACATGAATTTCATAAGAGTCCCCAAACCCTAATGCATGCACAAGAACAAGAACCGATATGAATCAAGGTGGATAAATGTAATATGCATTGTGTAAGCATGAGCATCCATAGGGCTTGACGATATCTAATTCATTGAAATATTTGACCAATTCAAAGACAAATACATACTTGTTTAAGACCTTGAAAAGCAGGGGGGCCCAAAATTTGACATGACCGGATAAAAAATTTGGTGTTGTTGTAGCAGCTACAACGATTGGTTGACCATTGTTAGAACCAAGCATCATTCCCTTAGTCCCTTTAAAAAATAGGGTCTTGAAGATATTGATGTGAGGAAGAATTGAATTGACACTGAGGGTAACACTTTTAGCTACTTGACCACTTATAGATGTGTCATCCATATCTCCCACAGTTAGGTCATGTTAAACTTTACATGTTGAATCAAGATCTCACACATGAAAATTTTTGACAATGATATATAGAACATGACACAAATTTTAAAGTATTTATAAATTTAAAGTGAGTTTCTAGTGTTTCTCCACTTCCAACGAGCATTCATAGCCTCGACAGAGTCACTTAAGAGATAACAAGCATTTCTTCCCTACCATTGAGCGTCCATAGCCTTGGGGAAGTTTCTTGCATCATCTCTCTGCATAGGAAGCCTTTCTCATTCATTTACCATTTATTTTAATAGTTTTATTTTGAATGCACTTTGGCATCATCCATTAAGGTTTTCATTTTTCCAGGGCTAAAGATGGATCCCAACTTATTTCACGAGCAAGAGAGGATTTTTCTTGTTTTATAAAAACTAAAATATTTTATGACTTAGGTTTTCCCTGATGCCATGCTTCAAAATCACATCTCTAAATCACAAGTAGATAATGAAAACGTATAGGTAAAAAATGTTTAGGACTAGACCAAGAACATATTTTAAGTTATAGATATAGGCCTTACAACTAATTAGAGTTTCCCACAAGCATCAAATCATATTTTTCTAGTTAATAGATCGGCCTCATGTATAGATATCTGGGATAAGGTTTCAATACTAGGTCTACAAGGGAATACCTCTTGAAGTGACCACGAAAACAATACACAACCATGGGTTGGGATTTCAACATTATGGACAAGGCAAGTAAAGAATATTTTCACCAATAATTTATGTACAAGCTTGGAAAACCATGTAGAGAACAAAGCTTAAATGAGAGGAAAATGCATAATGCAAAGAAATGAATGTTGGATGAAGTAAGCTCAGAAATGAAAAGTAGATTACGATAAATGTAATGCAAGGGGATAACAATGCAAAATAAAGGCATAATATAATATAATTAGTAGTGTCATGAAAGGAAAATAGAGCTTAATGGATAATTCAAGGAAACAAATAAAAGCTACATGAAATGCAAATGCTATTCAAGGAATAAAACTAGATGGGAATTAAAGATGTCACCCAATGAAATGAAATGAAAATAAATGTATGGACATTATGCTAATTGAAATAAAGGAAAATGAAACGTTTATGCAATGAAATGTAATGTAAGAAAGCAACCTAAATGCGACTAAGAGCTATGCAAAGTTTTTCAAGTTATTCTTAAATGTAATGAAATGCAAAGTAATGAACAAGAAAACAATGAGTGCAGATAAAATCATCCTAATCAAATACATGAGGTAAAATAACACACCTAGTCTAATAAACAAATGAACTACAACTAAACCTAAACCCTAATCGAATTTAAGAAAAGAGATCATGCTCATGTGAAATCTGATTTCCAATGAATCCATTTGAGTTTTTCCTGACCTATAAACACAAAGATATTGGAGATCAATACCTATACAAAAAATGTGCAATTGTAAAGATATTCACCTGTATAACTTGCATGAGAGATATAAGGTCTCTCCTATTGACAAAAAAATGTGTCATAAAAGTTGGCTTTAACGAAGTTGTGATTCTATGTCAATAGAAAGAATGATAAGCATTAAAACCCTAAAAACCTCTCACAATTATGCATTCATTTACATTTCTATTCATATCGGGCACAAGAGAAAACAAAGGTCATTTGTTAGCAAGATATCTTACTAAATAGGACTCTTCCAACCAATCAGCGATTCAAACATGATATTTAGAATAATCAGTGTGAAAACCTTGAAAAAATTACAAATATGGGAATTCATTTAGCGCAATCAAGCTATGGAGATAATCTTGCGAGGAAACCCTAATACCTTTTGGTTCAAAAAGCTTGCCAATATTGTGAGAACCTGACATAACCATCAATGAGAGATGACATACCTCAACTTCCTAATGAGTCTCTAATATTTCAAATGATGGATCATCAAACTTAGGTGACTTAAATAGCTTAAGAGATATATGCAAATAGTAGTCATTAAATGTATGAGAAAGGTTACTGTTGGTAAGATGAAACTTGTTAAAGCTAAAGGTTTGATTAGATTCTTGATCATTTGCAACACAAGATTCTTCATTAATTAAGGATGTGGATGTGTCATCTCGATGGATGTCATGTATGGTTTGAGTTATAGAATCTTCCTCTTCACATGTTGATGATTGGGAATCAAAAGAAAAATGAGCTAATAATCCATTTCTTCCTTATTTTGAACATAGGATATCATTACCTTGTATCTGATTACAAGATAAACCAACAAAATGGGAATCTGGGGGATTAAAAGGCATTATTGGTATCGCATATCCAAAAAACCGGTTAGGATACAAGGAATAGTGAGAATAGGTTGAAGGAAGATTAAAATATTCCCTTGAATAAAAATGCATTAAAACAAATTCAATACTCATATTTTTCACACTCACATCAAGTTGAGGAACCATTTTGTTAGCAGGCAAGGTTTTCTCTACCAAATGATTTGAACATTTACTATCACTTGAGAGAATGTGATGCGAAAATCATAAAAATACTTACCTTCATAAGAGGATGAAGGCATTCTCTATTGAAATGTAAGCTTGTCAAGAAAAATTTCTCAATCCAAGACATAACTTGGTCTTAAGATATACAATTATGAACATCAAAACCCTCGAAAATTTGCAAAGATGTGCATCCTTTCATATTATTCCTCATGTCAAGCACAAGAGAAATAAGGAGTCAATTATTCATAGAAGAGTTTAACATAAAGAAATCTCCCAATTGATGAGGAACCCTATCTTGATAATCAAACTTACACGACTTGAAACCTTTTACATCTCTCAAAGATATGCATTCCAACCCTAGATTCAATACAAGAGGGATGAAAGGTTGTTTGAGTGAAGAAGAATTAACTAGATAGGATTATTTCATCCAATAAGTGACTTTTAAAAGGATAATTTGAAAATTTTGACAATCTTTCAAGAATGAGTTTACATCCAAGGATGCACTGTTGAGAAGACAAGCTCGTGAAGAAACCCAAATCTAACCTAGTTCATGGATCTTATTACGATCGTGAGAACCTGAAATAACCATCAGTGAGGGTTGAAGTTCCTCACTCCCTTGAAATGTCCCTAAACCTTCGAATGTTGGATGATAAAATTACGCGAGCTTGTTTAGATCAACAATTGTACGTATACAATCGTCATATGTTATATCAGCAAGATCATTATTAATTGTTAGGTCCCTATAGTTTCATAACATTAATTGAATGGTAGTCATTAGCAACACTGGTTTGATCAGATGTTTCAATATCACCAAATAGATTATTCAATGAATAAGATTTTTCTGATCTTATAAATAAAGATGCATCAATCAAAGGGAATTCATGAAGGGACTAAACTAAAGAGTTAAATCCATATAATATTGAATATTTCAAACCTCTAGAGTGATGAGAAGTAATTTCATTCTTTTCTTCTTCATTATATGTGACTTTCTTACCTTGTGTCTTCTTAAAATCATATTCAACAGAATGAGGTTTTGGAGGATTTTTTTTCAATTTCAATCTATTCATTATATGTGTCAGGAAACAAGAAAAAATGTGTTGAAGAAAAGGAAACATCAATTCCCATAAGGAATTCTTGTATAATCAAATCAGATTCTAGATCCAAATTTTGAAATTCCAAATATTCTTGACAAGTCAATAAATCAATAGATGTAGATGGGTATTCGTCATTACATCTATCAGTGAGGTCATTATATAAATAGGATAAAAATTTCCAAATCCTTTGGTTTGATTATGTGTTTCGATTTCACTTGATCGATTACCGAGAACACGAAAGTCTCCATTGAGCATCAGTGGAGATACATTTACTAAGATGTTTTCCTGAATAACCCGAGAAGGGAAATTAACATTTGGACATACTAGGATTTGGAAAATGGAAGAGAGATGAGACATGTTTTCATTATTTTCTTCTATATGTTATGCAACCAACTCACAAAATAGAAGAAAATATAGATCAATGACTTCAAAATCAGCCTCTTCGAGGGGGCAACCTCCTTTACATTACACAAATGAATAATACTTGGATGACGCAAATGAAAAGGCCTCCTTTCTATATATACGAGTCTAAGGGGTCACAATATAATTAGAGTTGACATAAAAATAATAATGTAAGGGCACAAAAATAACAATAGTGGGCTTCTATGGGGCACAATAATAACAATATGGGGACAACATGGGCACAACAATAACAATAAGGGGTGCAATGATAATAATAATAAGGGAATACACTAGTATTATAGGGACCTAACATGCCCCTTTCCTTCAAAAAAGTGTTGTCCTCAATGCTTGAGTAGTTATGGATGCTTTATAAAATTATCATCCTCCCATGTGGAATCTTCAGCGGGTAAGTTCTTCCACTTGATGAGATACTTTGAAATTGATCGATTTCGTTGTTGTCGAGCTCTTATTTATGTGACTGCTTCAGGCTCCAATATGATTTTTCCTTCCTCATCAAGTTCTGGAAATATTGTTTGAATTGGGAGCTTGTCGCTATAACCTTATTTAAGCATGAAACATGGAAAACTAGGTGCACTCAGGAACATGCATGAAGTTCCAATTTGTATGACATAATACCAATATTTTGCAACACCTTATACGAACCATAATACTTTGGTGATAGTTTATTATCCTTCTTAGCTTGCTTGAGGAATATTTTTTCTATGGTTGTAGTCATAGAAATACCCAATCACCTACATCAAAACTTCTTTTGCTACGATGCTGATCTTCCTGTTGTTTCATTATATTATGCGGCAAAGTGAGGTTATCCTTTAAGAGTTGGAGAACTTTTTGTTGATGCTCAATGTGATATTCCACTACTTGAACCTTAGAATTTTCTCTTAAATATTATGTGATGGATGGTGGATGATATCCATAGTGCCATAAATGGGGTCATTTTTGTTGCAGTATGGAAGGAATTGTTATACCACCATTCAGCAAGAGGTAACCATTTGACCCATTGTGTATGTTTATCATATAAAAAGCAACGAAGATATCCTTCCAAACATTTGTTCATTATCTTAGTTTTCCCATCAGAATGAGGATGATAAGATGAGCTATGAGCTAACTGAGTACCCAGACAAGAAAATAATTTTGTCCAAAAATTTCTAGTGAAAATAGGATATTTGTCACTTACTATAATCTTTGGGTTTCCATGTAGCCTTTGAATTATTTCTATAAATGTTGTAGCAACTGTACTGGCTTTAAATGGATGAGATAATGCACAAAAGTGTGCATACCTGGTAAGTCTATCAACTACCACCATGATGACACTCTTTCCTTCGGACTTGGGTAAGCCTGTGATAAAATCCAATAAAACGTCCTCCCAACATTGACTTGGAATGGATAAAGGTTGTAATAGACCTGGGGTCTTAATTGTCTCAACTTTATTTTGTTGGCAAACCAAACATTATACCATAAAATTTTGAATATCATATTTAAGGCCATCCCAAAAAGATTCCTTCTTAACCCTGTGGTAAGTTTTTAAAAATCTTGAATGCCCTCTTAAGGGAGATGTGTGCACTTCCAGAAGAATTATTTTGTTTGAGTTGTGATACATTACTAACTTGTACCTACTCATTATGAGAATCAAGAGCATTTGAAGTGATTGTTGGTGTAGCAGATTGATCGAATTAATCAAGGTATAACGAGTTATGAGATGTGGATGATAGAGGATGAAAAGAGTCTTTTGAATAAACAATACTTTCAATCAAATCATATTCAAGAGTTATTTTATTCTCAATTTCATTTCAAGTATTCACATTATGCTCCATGAAATGAATGTAGAAGCATATTATGAGGAGGTTCATGAACGGATTCCATAAGATGTTCAACAATATTGGGTTGAATCTCATCAATAGGGAGATGTGATTTACCAATTTTATTTTTAGATTTCCCTACCTTTGAGGAAATTATAACAGTCGATACTGCAGGGAAACTCTCCTCACTTATCTAATATATCTTCATTACCTAAATTATTTATAATATAAATGTCAATATTAGCACAAGATATCATTTCATTTGGTAATGAAGTTGGAGGAGGATGATAGATATTAGGGGTAGAAATTTCTTCTTCTGAGGCTTGGGATTTCTTGTGACTTAGAGAGGTTGGAAAAAAAAATGGGGATAAGATCTGACTAGTTTGTGATTTAAAGATTACGGGAATCATTGGACAACTGATTTTAAACATTCATTTTAGATTCAAATTGTTCCAAAGATATGAAAACCAATCACTAAAAATTTTCATCTAAAAAATCCCAATCCACATCTCTTTCAGGAAATTCATAACAAAGGTGAAGAAATCTATTAGAAGAATCTTACAATATTTGATCTAGTTTCATCTTAAACATATCTATCCTTTTAGAAAAACTTTAATCACCATACATGTCAAAATATTGATGAAACTCCTTGATAAGCTACTGGAAATTATGGATAGACATAGATGGTAAGGTTTTGCACCATTCCTTTACGCAGTCTCCAATTATGAGGATGAACAACATGCAAACAACATATTTACAATATATATCATTATAATTGAAGGGATTAAAGCATATGTTCTAGGAAAAATGTTTCACCCTCGCCATTGAACTTATTATATGACAAGTGATGAAATATTTCAGTGGGGATCAAAAGATTTAGTCTTTTAGAAAACAACCCAAGAAAGAGATTTGGGATAGATCCATTTCAAGAATTTTAAAGTAGGGGCTCCACAGGGTCATCTTGTCATCTGGCCCTCCTTCTATCACCAAATATATTGACAGTCTAGGATGTTCCACAAACCACAAACACTTAGGGGTGTGAAGTCCTAATCGAACCTCACAATGTTTGCGATATGAGCCCCATCCAGTATATGGGCCTAACTACCACCATGTGTGTGTTACTCTTGGATTTTAAATGTATAAAAATAAGTGTGAGCTAAGTGTAAAATGCTAAAAGAATGAGGATGAAATCAACCCTCAATTGATAGCATGTAGAAAATAACAACAAAATAATGAGCAGGTTCATGCCTTAAGAAAGAATCAGGTAGCTAAGACTAACCAAGACATACTCAAGAAGGAAAGTGCTAGAAACCAACAAAGTACTTCATTAACATGTAACGCATATGCATCTATAGCAAAAGCATCAAATAGTCATTACTAATTCCATCAGCATGCATAGTAATTAATTCCATAAGTGAAAATTTTCTCATTAACATTGTTTCCCATTGAAATACATGTGCCACAAGCTTGGCAAAACCCAGTGGTAGGATGAGAGAAATTCATATCACCTTTAAAACAAAAACCCTAGGCTTGCAATCCCTCAACCTATAAGCTACCAAGAGTGAATGCTCTCCAAGCCTTCAATCCTACAACTATGGTACACGATTCAAATGCCAAAATTCCCTTCGAATGAGGCATGAGGGTACATTTATAGAAGTGGGAGAGTGACTTTCCAACTCCCTTATGACCTTTCAATGTTTCATGACTCTTCAAATTCTCTAGGACCCTTCGAAACTCCTCATGACCTTTGATGTTCTTATTGGCATTTTCCATTATTTGATATTTGTCATTTTATGACTATATAATATATTTACAATATACTAAGAGGAAATGCAACAAGATTTTACATAGCATCTTACATGTTGGATATTGGAATTTAAGAAACTTGATGACTTTGTCACTCCCTAGGGTCGTCTTGGTGCTAATTTTATTGTCCAATAGTTGCCACCAATTTAGGTCATGCATTCATGAAATGTTTAAATGTAAAGGACCAAAAACTACCTTGCAACTCAAATCCTTAAAAACATACAACCAATAATTAGGGTGTAGGATGAACACACTTCATTATAATAAAATAAGAACAATCATCGTGAATAAAATTGATCAATATAAACAATTTTGAGTGATTGGTAAGAGGTTATAGCCCTGAAATTTTAATCTCATCTCGATACAAAAGTTGGTCCATTAATTGCATTAATTTAGTAATGACATAATTCTTCAAGCTTCCTCTTGCCTCTTGTAGTTTTGGATGCGATAAATTTGCTTAGCATTTAACCATGAAATATGCTTCATCATTAGGATAATGATTTTGTTTGAAACTTTTCCTTTGGGGAACATAGATCATTAAATCTCCCCTTTCCATGTCATTGTTCTTTTAAATCCCCTTTCTACTTCATGATTTCACTGGTGGCACCAAATAGTCATTGACAACTCTAGCAATTATATTCAAATTTGTGGAATGTCATGAAGATTTCTCGCTAATTTTTTAGGCTCATGTTATATTTCCCATTGTTAACATCGAATTTAATTCTATTTGATTTCCAAATAAAACAATCAGAGTCATAGAAAAATAAATGTGATCAAATCACGTCAAAATTCTTGCTAGTATTAACTTTGATAGCTTCATAATTCAGGCACCATACACTAATTTTAACAGAGTGGAGATCATAAATCTAGATTGAGTTTATCAAAACAATTGCCATACTATATTAAAGAAAAAAGGAAGCTCCATTAGATCATTGTGGATTATTTTGTTAGATAATTCTATGAGATTACTAAAACTCTAATTAAAGAACAACATACTCCCTTTTATTGAGTCACACCTTGTCCTTATGATCATGCATAATTGGTAGTGAGACATCTAACAATAAAAGGAGCCCAATATGTTGTTCTAAATTGCGCCAACACGATAGCTTCTCCCATCGCAAGCTCACACTTGAGTAATGAAGAATTTTACCCTTATCCCTTTAACATGTGCTAGCACTTTTGTTTTTCCTTTAGGATTGCACTTGCTTAGGATAGATTGGACACATTGTTTATAATTCATTTATCACATTGTTTTAATCCAATCATTGTCTTAGCGCTACCTTGAATATATTGCTTTGTCTTCATAGCAACATTTTGAATAGTACTTCATCTCATTCTTTATTATTATTCTCGTTGCATGAAAACTTCAGTCACATCTTCTCTTATCCATGACATTCTTGTGAGTATTATAACCTTTTATGGTGGCATATGTCTACACCTTTCATTGTGGCATGTATTTGTATTTCTCTAATGCAACACACATTCAAATATGTATACAATTCGTTGTTGTGCTTCACCATAATATGCATTCCTCCACGTAGTGATCATAGCATAATTTATTATAATTCTTCACCGTACTCGTTATCATTATTCTCATCGCATGTAGTAATGTTTATCACATTCCTTTCACATGGTGATAATCCTTTTCGCAGTGATATATCCTTCACATATTATTGTTGCGGCCCTTCACTTGGTCAGACTTATTGAAACGGTGACATTGAAGGAAATTTCAGCCTAAAAGTGACCTCCTAAGGAAAAAATATTAAAATAATAGTTGAATAATAAAATTAGAGGTTTGAATTTTGGAGGGAAAATAACAAAACTACTTTTTTTACATGTGTTTTTTGTTTATCTCCTTATCAATTTACCCAAATTTCAAGTGTAGACACTTGTTAGATGCGGAATTAAATTCCACATCCATCAAGTGCCCATTATGCATACTTTTGAGGAGACCCACATTGGTAAAAATTGAAGATACATTAAAAAAAGCATGTTCAACACGCTTTTTTAATGTATCTTCAATTTTTATCGATGTGGGTGAACACGTTTTTTTAATATATCTTCAATTTGTATTAATGTGGTTGTTCTCAAAAGTATGCATAATGGGTACTCATTAGATGTGGAATTTAATTCTATATCCAACAAGTGTCTACACTTGAAATTTGGGTAAACCTATAAGGAGATAAGCTTAGAATACAAGTAAAAAAAAAGTAGATTTTCTTCTTTTCCCTCCAAAATATTTACATGTATCTCTTTTTAAATTTAAAGTATTTTGATTAGTTTACATATTATGACATGGAAATTACGTGAAAACTTCATGGGCACTTTTAGGCTAAAATTTCCTCTAGTGTATATGTGATTTCCATTACATCATTTAACATAATCTTGCATGCATTGACAAATGTGATCCTTTCGCAACATTTACATAGTAATGTAACCTTTGGCATGGTGTTATCGCAATTATAACATAGAATCACATCTCTGTCTTTTGATATGTAACCTATGCATGCTTTGATATACGACCTTTAGTGTATTACCTTCCAACGCAACTTTAATATAACCTTATAACGCACCAAAATTAATATATATGTTCAACGCAACATTTTTGTAATCTCCACCATGGATATATAACTATCCACAACCAAATATATAACCTCTGCATGCTATAAAATGTAACCTTAGCAAGCATCAATGTATATCCTTTACAAGAAACAAGAATGTAACCTCCGTAGCATTGATACGAATTTCACATGTTGACATATACAACTTTGTATCACTAATAAATACAACTCTTTACAACCTTAATATTATGCTCATTACACATGTTGCATGTATAGTTTCCACCTTGGTGATCGCATTTTGTAATTATATATTTTCATCAGAGCTCTTTATTATTCTTAGATTACATTTTACAGTTCCTATCGCATGGTTTTTACGCATGCATTTGACATTATCATACTCTTCACAATGCTTTAATATAACTTTCATTTTAGCACATGCATTCAATCCTAATCTCCCAGGTTGGTGTTTTACATGAGCTTCACCACATGCTTCTAACATTTAATACCCATCACAACGCATTTTTTTATTGTAACTCTTCCTTGGATTCCCTGAACATAGTGTCAATCGCAGTGTTTATCATGGCATGATTGATTGCACTCTTATAATGGACTTTTTCACATCGTACTAATAAACTCTCATTGCAATGCATTCACATAATTTTCATTCTAGCGCAACCATCGTCATAACCTTGATCATAGCACCTTAATATAGTCTTGCACCCCCAGTGCGCTTTCAATGTCTTATTTTTTCATTGCAACACATAACCCAACTTAGTCCTTGGCTTCAGTACTTTATCATTGTATTTATCGCACCATTTATTTTCCATTGTTATTTCCTCAACAACAAGCACAAATCTACCTTGATTTCTCTGTGATTAACGTTTTAACTCTACAATAAAAGATACCTCTTGTGGTAGTTCCACCATCCCAAAACCTTTTGGTGCAACAATATGTTACTATAATCTATGTATAATATCATCATCATCGATGAAAATGCCCTTTCTATGTTGGTTTCTTTTTAGTTCAATTCATTATGTCTAAAGTTGACTATTATTGTGACATGCCAATCATTTGGCAAAGTGAAAATTGTTTTCTAAATGTCTATATAGCACACACTCTAGATGGATCATAAAACAAAAAATTCTTTTAAATAGTATCTTCCTTTGAATGGGACCAATTCATGAAAATTTTGTTCAACACAGCCATTTTCTTCACTTGGGGTATTTTCCATAGAATATGCTACAAGTCCCATTAAATAATTGTAACCAATAATAGACATGTCAGAACCTTTTCCAAGAATATGTATGTTTTGAATTGGTGAAAATCCTCTATTAAATGTAAAATGAAATCTCTTGAAGTTGATTCAAATGATACATATCCCACTTGATTATGAAATTGAATCCTTTCATCATTCATTGAGATTCCAAAGTTGTCATTCAGTAATGCTACGATGTATGCTAGTGGGAAACAATATTTTAGCAACTTTTCCATACCATAATATTCCCTCTGTAATTGTTCCCCTTGCACAAGGTGTCTCACTCAACCATTATGAATAACTTCCAGTATTTAAACAAAATACAAAAAGGGTGTTCAATGCAAAATTCCTATTTTGAAGATTCAATCTGGAATGCAAAAACTACCTTTACCTAAAATCAATGCAACATTCAATCATATAAATTTATTTACTAACTGAACATGGCACTGATATTTCAAATAGCTTCTTGACATGCTGATGTAATAATGTGACTGCAAATGCAATGAATTCTCGTGAAAATGCACTTTGGAGGATGAGGATCAAGATAAAAAATGAATGTCATAAAAGTCCCCAAACCCTAATGCATGCACAAGAATAAGAACCAAGATGAATCAAGGTGAATAAATGTAATATGCATCATGTAAGCATGTGCATCCATAGGGTTTGATAGTAGCTAGGCCATTGAAATATTTGACCAATTCAAAGACATAGACATACATGTTTAAGACCTTGA